>PVHP010033201.1:0-19813 GCA_004024765.1 Zapus hudsonius | reverse complement strand
ACTATTGGACATTGAAGATTGTAAGCCTGTCTCATGGAAGCTTAGTGTGATGAGTAAATTGTTAGTGTCCCCTATAGCTTCAGGTGTTTTACTATTTATTAATTTAATTTATTTATTTGCAAGCAGAGAGATAAAGACAGAGAGAATGGACAAACAGGGCAGCCAGCTGCTGAAAACAAACCCCAGATACATGAGCCACCTTGTGCATCTGGCTTTATGTGCGACTGGGGAATCAAACTCAGGTCCTTAGGTTTTGCAGGCAAGTGCAGTAACAGCTGAGCTGTCTCTCCAGCCCAAGCTTCAGGCATTTTTGATTAAGATTAAGATTAAGCTTCCTTCTTAAGTCTCTGGCAATCAGAGTCCTGCTGGAGGAGGTGTATCACCGGGGATGGTCTTGTGTTCAGCCCGTGGGTGTTTAGAGTCGGCTTGGGCTTGTTGATCTTGTGTTGTCTCTTTGGTGGATGTATGATAAAGTGAGCCAGCTTCCTCCACCTTGATGAAGCTTCCCCTGAAATCTATAAGCCTGAAATAAATCCTTTGCTCCCATAAGCTGCATTCTGCTTGGGTGTTTGTCCCAGCAAGAGGAAGATAACTATAACACCAATGAGGTACAACAAATTCTAAAGTTTTGGTTACTCACATATTTTATTTCTTTTTTAAAAAATATTTAACTTTATTTATTTGCAAGCAGAGAGAGAGAGAAAGAGAGAGAGAGAGAGGAGAGAGAGAGAGAGATGAGAGTCAGAACGGAGGTGCCAGTGCCTCAAGCCACTGTAAACAAACTCCAGATGCATGCACCACTTATTTCATCTGGCCTTACATGGGTACTGGGGAATTGAACCAGGGTCATTAGGCTTTACAGGCAATCACTGTAACCATTGAGCAATCTCTCAGCCAAAAAATTTATTTCTGTTAATAGCACAGTGCAAAATATTTAAACTATGTGGCAGAGTAAATTCCTCTGCCTGATTTTATGATTTTTTAAAATAAAGGGTTTCATATAACCCAGGCTGGCCAGGACCTCATTTTATCATCAAGGATGACTTAAACTCCCAATTCTATTGCCTCTACCTCCATAGTATTATCCTGAGATAATAGGTGTGCACATCAACCAGATAATCAACTTTTATTTGTAGTTAGTTTACAAGAAAGCAGACTCATGGAAATGTGGTTTTAAGGACTTCTGATAAGGACCCTTGTACAGGAAGGGGCAGGGCCATAGTCAAGGTAAGCCATTCCTGTTTCAAGCATGAGGGAGAGTTGCATGCATGTAGTGTACAATATCTAATCCAAATACTTTCTCAACGAAAGTTTCCAGAAAAGCACTACATCTCTTGCATCCACTTTCTACCAAATGCAGTTAAATTTCCTCTAATCACAGGACACAATTTTACCAGATCAAACCCCAATTACCTTAGGCACTTTAATTGTCATTTATTGACCACCTCTGTGTCTGACCTAACAGCCAGGTGTCTATCAGTTGATCAGGGGGGAATTTTTCAGAATGCACTAACAGACCCCTTGTTTCCACCAACCCAAGGGCCAAGAATGCCATCTGATAGCATCTGGAGCCAATGGTGGAGATTGCCCTGCTTTGCTCAGTTATGGTCAGCAAATGTATTTGAAATCTGTCCATGTATTTGATTTATGACTGTTCTATTATGTGCCTATGAAACCTTCATGAAATTTTTAACACATTGGAACGTGGAATTGGGGTAACCTAAGCCTGTGTGCTGGGGCCATAGTTACTTGGATTTGGCTCCAGAATAAAGGATCTTTCATCCCCTTTGAGATGAGAGCTGTGTCTTTTGTGTGGATGGGTCCTAGGAGGAGAGGCTGATGTGAGATGAAGTGTTGGGAAAGTGTGGAGCTGTTGTAGGAAGAAGGCGGATCCTGAAATGAGGGTGAGAAACACTGTACAAAAGCAAGAGGTCATCAATTCTATTTGTTTCTCATGGTCTTATTCCTTGGCCGTTTTCTTCTGCTGTGGTTTTCTCCTTCCTTTTTATAAACACCTTTGGACCCCTGCATGGACAATTTTGACTTATTTAAATAAGATGACTTACATTGGTAACATATCTCTGGTTGGAGGGCTGCTTCGATGGCTGCACTATCCTCCCTGATTGCCAACAGTAGAATAAAGAAGGACTAAGCAAATATCCATATTTTATCTTTCTGCTACAATCTTTGAATTATGAGAAACAGAAATGAGCGGATATGTTTCACTGCATCACATACAATGCCAGAAACTGTTTTGCTTGCCAAATTAATTCAGCTGGCTCTGTTCCTAACTCTACAAATGGCGAATAAACAGGTGGAGTGCGGTGAACAAAGGACGATGATAAATGGCAGAGAATCAAGAGGGAGGTGAGCGATGTCACACAAAAAATGTCACCAGAGTCATTGCTAAGCAGCCTGACTTAACGTCTTCACAGTAGGCTGCGTGAAGGGAGCCGTTAGCCAGTGTCTCCGTGTCACTCTGGTGACACAGTTGGCTAAGGAAAGGCAGCCACAGGGGCAGGAGAGTCATAAGACTGCTTCCCATGGACCATAAACTGATGCTGAAGCAAAAAGTTAGTGCAGAGTCTGAGAAGCTAGCAAGTGGACGTGAACTGCCTTGCTGAGGCCCAGCATCATAAACACTCCAACACATGCCATGTTTGTGGGGTTATTGGCAGAAGGTCAAAGCTGTGTGGGGAACAACATTCCATATGATATCCTCTTTTAAGAAGCTTGAGATTGTTTCCCTGACCAGTAGTTACATTTTCCGAAATCTCAGGAACCACACCCCCAATATGACTCTTAAGAAAACAGATCAAGTAAAATAAGTTTCTCAGAACTTTCTCAGAACTCTAGTGTCAGAATTGGTTAATGACATTAGATTTTTTCATGTTTTTAAAAGACTATGAAATGTTAGAACAAGTATGTATTATAATTTAAATTGTTCCTAGAACAAGATATGGCCCCTGCCTTCCCAAACTTAAAATCTTAAAAATCTTAAAATCTCTGAAGACATATCTGGGTTTGAATTCCAGCCCTTCCTCTATATTATATTTAGCCAGATACTAAAACTTAATAGACTATGGCTTTTTTGTTGTTAATCATTCATATACACACAAATGTAAACAACCAGTTATTATAAGTGTAGTGAGGCAATATGTGTTATACCAGCTCTCTGTCTGCCATGTGGCAGACTTGTCTTTTCCAGAAGTGGTAGGAATTCAGACAGTCACAGAATTTTATGAATACACAGGGAACTAATCAAAACATTAATTATCCTTAGTGTAATGACAAGACAGATTGGTAAGTTTTTTTTCCTAATAGAATTGGTATTATAGAAAGGAGATTTAAATATCTAAGTAAAACTGAAAACTTTATGTCTCTGTGTGTAATATTGTGGTGTGGTAAGTGTGTGGTGTGCACATGTGTGTACACAGTTGTGTTTTCTCAAGTGCACATGGATGGAACTTTGAGGATACGAGTGTCTTTCTCTATGTCATCTGGAGTTTCCTTTAGATGGATTTTCTCATTGAAGCTGAAACTGCTGGTTTTTTGTCGATTAGAATGGCTCGTGAGCAAGCACAGTGAATCACTTCTTCTGCTGCCTACAAGATGTGTGCCAGGCCTGCGTGATTATGCCCAGCTATGTGGGCACTGGACACTGATCTCAGCTCTGAAGGGACCTTTCAGGCCCTCATGCTTGAAAAAAGATTCCTCACTCTCTATAAATAAAATTTTAAAGGAGAGATTTATATTTTCCAATTAGATTTACTAAGTCCTGTAATGCCCAACCTTGGACTTCTCTCTCCTGTAGCAACCAGAATGCTGAGAGTAATGCTGAGAGTAACGAGGGTTCCCAGCCAGCCTATGATGCAGATTGAGACTCTACCTGAAAAATTAATTTAACTTTACGTGACAAGTTGTACTTATGAATAGTTACTGAGTACAATGTGGTATTTTGATATCTTTAAACCACATGGCCTGAGTGCATTGAGGTAATCAACAGGCTATCACCTCACTTACCTGTCACATTTTTATTGTAGACACCTGCATTGTAGCCCTCACATTGTCTAAAGCTTTGCGCACTGTAATGAACCACTTTCCAGGTGTCCCTTCAGTCAGAGCCCAAGCCTGCTTGGGGGTGCAATGTCGAGTTTGTAGACCCGCGCTTAGGCAGAACTTGCTTGTCTGTCTGGCGTGTCTCACCTAAAGGCTGAGTTGTGATTGATTCGTTCTTTTCTGCGCATCCCCTGCTGGGCACTCAGGCTGCCTTCATGTCTTGGTTCTAGTGAAGAATGCCTCCCTGAACTTGAGAGTGCAGCCATCCATTCACGTATGGACTTCAGCTCTTTGGGGTGCAAACCTGGAAGTATAATTGCTGGCTTGTGTTTCTGGCTGCTCTGTTTCACTTCCTGGTGGACCCTCAAGTCCATTCTTTGTAATTGTGTTCATTTTCATTGCTACCTTCAATGTGTAAGTGACCATTTCCCCACAGGCTCCTGAACACTTGTTATCTTGTTAATACTTCTGCTGCGTGTGTGGTGCGTATGCACGCTCATGTGTGTGTGGCTACCTGTGTGTGATTGGTTACTCGTGATGTATGTGTGGATTCCTACAGAGGTCGGAGGTCAGTGTCAAATGTTCTCCTCGGTTACTTTCTTCCTGATGTTTTGAGAAAAAGTCCTGGAGCTCAGCATTCTGGCTCTGTCGCCATCTCCTCAGCAGTGGATTACAAGCACGTACCACCATGCCCAGCATTTATGTGGGTGCTGGGGATCCTAACTCTAGTCCTCATGCTTGCATGGTAATCCCTTTACCCACTAAGCCACCCCCCATCCCCTTACCTTTTAAAAACAAAGACAAACTTAAGAGGAACAGGCTATATGCTAAGGTGGATTTGGTTCAAGCATGGAAATATCCCCTTTCATGTGTGGAAGATGCCTATTTTACTCTAATGTGAATTTTTTAAAAAAATATTTTATTTATTTATTTTCAAGCAGAGAAATACAGAGAGAGGGAGAGAGTACAAGGGCCACCACTTTGTGGGTCTGGCATATGTGGGTCCTGGGGAATTGAACTTGGGGCCTTAGGCACTGGAGGCAAGTGCCTTAACCGCTGACCCATCTCTCCAGCCCTAATGTGAATTTTTTTTTGATGTTTTGGGGTGGGGTCTCGCTCTAGCCCAGGCCAACCTGGAATTCACTATATGGTCTCAGGGTGGCCTCAAACTCACAGCCATCCTCCTACCTCTGCCTCCTTAGTGCTGGGATTAAAGGTATGTGTCACCGGTTTGAATTTTTAAATTTGATTTAAGTCATTGAGTTTTGGAATAGTGAGTGAAATATGAAAAAATTCTGTTCCTATATTTTCATCAAAATAGGTATTATTTGCAAGACGGTAGACTATACTCAAGGGTGGACTAACTTCTCTGAGGTTAAGAGGCATGTGACAAAGACAGAGTCTGTGAGCTTGGTCAAGGATAACACAACAATGTCATTAGCCAAATAGCCCCACTTATTCAAGTACCTCCAGGAGAATAGACCATGTTGGTTCCCGGGCCGAGCATCTCTCCCTTCTGTGTCTTCAGTGAAATCAACCCTCCTAGAAATAAGAGCTGTAGAAATTATCCTTGACCTAAATACACATGAATCTCATGCTTTTATATTTTTATTCTTTCATCAATTATATTTAAGTATACTAATGTTAAAATTTTAAATAGATTAAGCTCAAGGTAGAATTATAAAATGTCATGTAGAAACTAGCCAATTCATGATTTATTAAGTTAGGTCAGGAATTTATAATGAGGAAATAAGACATATTATCTATATTTATCTTTCCTCTGCATAGGAACTGTTTAGATTGTCAACACATTGATGCATCGTTGATTTAAAATAATGCATTAATCACAATAATGAGCAATCAATTTTCAGATGTTAAATGAGCACTCAGCATAGGAACCCCCATCATTTGGAAGGCCAGTTAATGAGAGCAAGGTGGACAGATTGTTTAATTAGGCCATTGACTTTTTTAATACAAATGTTTGTGTCTTCATGAATTTAGAGTATGCTAAACAACTGAGCTGTTTTGTTCAAATTTTCAGCAAATTAAAGAGAAAAGACTGCTTCTTAAAGGGAGCGTCAATGCAACATCAATGAAAGCTTCCTTGGTACACGGAGGTGCTCTTACTCTTGGGCATAATTGACCTGCTGGGTTTGCAGGAAATGAAGAATGGGCAGATACTTCCACTCAGCTGAATGAGTAAACCAAAAATATACCAGCACAAAGGTCAGAAAGATGATTTCACAGGAAATACATTCACAATGAAGAGCCTATCTATAGGTCTTTCCCATATATGCGTGTAGATATAGATGTACTTCCCTGTATTTCCGGTGAACACCTTTTGTTTATTTTGGGAGCCAGTTGACCACAGTTATCAATGTGATGGGTTTCTTTCTTCCTTTTTGGATGTGTATATATGATCTGCCTTTGTGTGTGTTGGTGTGTGTACACGTGTGTACAGGCATGTGGGGTCCAGAAGTGACATCAGGTGCCTTTCCTGTCTCTTTCCACCTTACTGACTGAGACAGGATTTCCTGTTCCATCAATTCAGGCATCTACCCAGGATGCCCTGGATCCACCAAACTCTGCTACCAGGTGCCTCGACAAGAGACAGGCAGTGCATTCATGTGGGTGTGGGGATCTGAATTCAAATCTTCATGCCTTCACAGCCCCAAGACAGCCTGGCTCTTATAGGTGCTTTTACACAATTCACTTTACTTACTTACACATAAAACCCCAAGCCTCCATCACCTACGTCAGTGTCAGTAGACTTAATACCGTGCAGGACTTACGGAGGTAGTGACAGATGCTGGGAGATCATAGTTTCACTAGTCACTTCAGGTCTTGAGGGTCATCTGCCCGTGGCTCTTACGTTCTTTCTGCCCACCCTTCTCCAATGTCCCCGGAGCTTTGAGAAGTGTAGTAGAAATGTCTCACTAAGCTCTCAATAGCCTCTTATTTTCAGCATTTTGATGAGTTAGGCTTCCCAAGTAGCCAGTCATCTCAGTAAAGAAGCTGCTCTCTCTCACCTCTTCAGAGGTGAGAGATGCACTAATATTCTTTCTGCCACCTCCTCCGAAATGTGCCCTGAGCCCTGAGGGTGAAAGAATGCTCACCCAGTGCTTAGCTGCCTGAAGGGCCAGTTCTTTTTATAATCTTGATGAGTCTTGGGTCTCCCCAGGGGTCACCACCATCTGCACAGAGAAGCTTCCACATATTGAAAATATATATACTACATATATGTAAACCAAATATTTCCCCCCAAATACACCTAGCCGTATTCTTGCAGGATGTCTCCCTCTGACTCACATAAAGCTATGTCTCAATGGAAAGGAGAAAGGTTACCTGTTCCACAGACACGTAGCTCTTATTTCACTTTCCCAGCATATTGTGTGGGAGAAAAAAACATTGTGCATCAATCATTTAAATAAAACAATAATTTATTCCTGAGTAGATATTTTCATATGTATCTCTTTTTTGCTATTTGTTTGTTTATTTATTATTACTTCACATGTATTTCTGTTAGCTTTGGATGCTTTCTCCGAAGCTCTTTTGGTCTATTGTTATTTTGGCTTTGGCTTTGTTCTCTTTATGGTTAAAGATCTGGGACTCCTGGGTTCAGGTTTGACCTTCCCAACTGAGTCATAGTATGACCTCTGATAACCATGGAATTTTAACCCACTAAACAGAAGCAGCTAGCAACACCCAGCAGAATCATCCCACAAGACCTCAGAGTGCAGTTGGTATTTCTGCTTCATTATAATTGGTGAAGGACCTGAGCTTTCCTAATGAAAACTCTTACTGTAGGACAATAGATTGAAATTTAATTTGGAACTATTATCCTGCCGTGTTCTGCTTTCAGAGAGACATGTAGCATTCCAGCTTTGTATTAACACTTTGTGAGGTAAATAAGAGCAGTTAAGAATAAAAGTGGATTACAGATTCTATTCAGAAGCCAAAATGGCCAATTCTATAGAAAGTGAAGGAATTTAATTCACCATAGGCCTATTTACTGAAAGGCGAGAAAATGTTACCCTGTTGTCCACTGTTTATGGCATTTCTTTAATAACATACTATATTTTAGACTAAACCTAAACGTAGTGTTTCTTTTCTTACCTCCACTTATTGCTGAGGGTTATTCAGTCTATGAATTACTTTTATTTCATTTGGGGCCTCTGAGTGCTGTGCGGCAGGAGAGATGTGGAGGTAAGAGATTGCTGCACGTTTTCCTTCTGAGAGCCCCACGAGCAGTACAGAAAGACTGTCAGTGTTTACATAACCAGGCACCATGTTAAAATAGAGAGAATAAATAAGCAGTGAGATGCGGTAGGAGGGGTTTTTGAGTCTCTGGCCACACCACTCTGATCAGAACTAAGCAGGATCAGACATGGCTAGTGCTTGGGGAACAGTTATGTGAAAGACTCCGAGTCCCTGGAGAGGGCTCCACCTGCAGAAACACTGTTGGAAGCCAGAGCAGCCTGGGCTTTCTGATGCTTGTGCCATTACAATATTTAAGTATGGATTCCTTGGCATACCAGAGTAATAAACCCGATTCACAGGATCTGGAGGGGGAATTACACAGATTGAAGACAGCTAAATAGGCAGGAAAAATAGAATATCCGCTCTCATTGCTAAAGCTTTGATTGAGGAAGTCGCCTAGAATTGGGAGGTAAAGGGAAGGGAAACATAAATGCTATTGGCTCAGTAGTTGTCAGCCTATGGGTTTGTAGGTGTTCTGCTTACGGTATGAAACAGACTGGGTGTAAGGGTGTCATTAAGCGTCACGCCACTACTCAGCAGGTCACACTGACCGATTGATGCGTCTAATATTTTCACAATGACAAAAAGCATCCTTAAATTCTGAGACATCCCTCGTCATCAGCTGGCGTTGCTTTCTGTAGTCTGTCTAATGGGAGTTTATATGTTCTAATAAAATGAAAAAGTGTGTTTGCTATTTATGTAAAGACTAATTATATTTAAGCATCCTGTAATTTTTTCTCAATATTTCACAGAAATGAATAACACTTAAAAATTAATTATATTGTAATACAAAATTTTTGGAAATTAGTCAGATTTGGTCATTACTGTCTTTCCACATCTGTTTTCAGGGGCCTGAGAGAATTACTTCAGATAAAACTACTTATGCATTCAAGTATTCCTCTTCAGGTAGCAGATACATTTCTTTACCTTTCCACCATAGGTGAGGTGAGCAGCCCATCATTGTTCAAAGTTATTGGATGAGATGGTTTATCTGCTTGGAAAAATAAAGAACTGCAGAATTTTGCACTTTCAAGCTTTCACTTTCAAGCTTTGCTTTTTCAAGCTGTGTAATTCTTTTTCAAAAAAAATTTTATGCAGAAGTCCAAAATGAAAAACAGATAAAAGGAAAGATGTTTTGATTGAAATGAACAGGAGGCTGCAGGGCTCAGTGCCCCTGCTGACTGAGCGGAATTCATCCTGAGCCAAGACCCATGGCTTCCTCAACCAAATTCAAATCCTTTCTTTCAAATTAGATGAACTCTGGGCAGGAAAGTTACAAGTATTTGCTTAAGGTCAGACAGTTAGTCACATTAGAGCCAAGAGTAAAACCAAAATCTCCAGACAGTTCTTTCATCGTGTCTTTTTTTCTCTTTATTAAGAAATAATATTTTGCCCTGTGATTAAATTGAAGGTTAGACCAGGTCATGGACTTCTGGTGTATATCCAAGGTCACATTTTAGGAAATACATGTGGACTGAGAGATATTGTTACAACCTCTTTGGAAAAACAATATATCTGCCACAGTTTCCCCTGACCACAAGAGTTCAGGTTGCACTCACAGGACAAAGGTAAATTCAACTTCATCCCATCTCTGCAACAATGCTAAGTTCACGATTCCCTTATTAAAAGCAGGTTCAGACACCAACAATTCTCAACACAACCTAACGCAGAAGTACAGAGACTTCCCTAAGACCTCAACAATAAAGCAGCCTTAATACTCACCCTCCATGAATCAGGGAACTGAGCGATGAGGGGGTGGAAAGATTGTAAGCCATGTTGGAGGAGAATGTCCAGAGACATGGCCCCCCTCAGTAACAACGGCTCCTAACCCCTTCCCCATGGACTGATCCAGACTGCCCACAGAGGAGGATATCCAGCTGATTGGGGACAGGGAAGAAGGAAATCGGGAAACTGGGGACACCAACACATTATTTGCTTATTCAGTGTATCTAATTATGGATAATAAAGATATAATTTTAAAAAAAGCAGGTTCAAGTGTGCTAACAGCTCCCTGGATACACTTCTTCTAATCTAGGTTTGTGCCTACTGTTCCTTTTGATCTGGATACTAACAATTCAGAGACAAATTATCTTAACTCCCCCTTCAAACAACAGTGAGGTGGGCAAGAATGAATCCCGTTGAAGAAGTGGGGGAAGAGGGCGCACTTGACAGGTATTCAGATGGGAAACTCGCAGCATCTCACTGCGCAGAGCTCTCTCCTGGTCAAGGACCCTGTTGACTCCTGGCTTCATCTGCTGTCTTCTGTCTCTCTCTTCTGAGCCATCATCTCTTTACTGTAATCTTTCTCCTTGTAGCTCAAAATGCTGGAGGTTATTTTTCATTTCTTTCTACCTATAATGTTAGTGCCTTGTCATGGTCTTTTCTTTCATTCTCTTGAAACTTTGACAGATCCCTGCAAGTCTCAATGGAGGGTAATCCATAATACAAAAGCCATATCTTAGCTTTCTTTGATCCCAGGCCTTCTTCACTCAGGGCATCTTTTCAGATTGTCCTGGACCAGTACTCCTGAAACAAACTTGAAATTCATCACGGGTACATGTACTTGGGTGTCTGTTTGAAAGAGCATAATCTGAGGTTGCAGCAAAGGTCTTTATTGCCTTTTCTTTCATGTGTGAATTATTTAAGAAATTATTTTTTAAACACTGATGACTTAATGTCTTATTAGAAGGTTTCACGTTAATTGTGCATGTTTTGGGATGCAGAAATATTGAAATAAGAAGTGGTTGCATTGTTCAACTTATAAAATCCTTGCTCCTTTATGTATCATGAATCTTCTTTTCACTTACTTATTTGATTTTTTTTTCTATTTTAGGGAGCTAGAGGAAACAAGGCATACCATGTAATGTTTCCCTCAGAAATATCCTTAGCCATAACCTATAATATTTATATATGTGTTCTTTTAAAAATACTTTAGTTATTTATTTGAGAGCAAGAGCGAGAAATAGAGAGAGAGAGAGAGAGAGAGAGAGAGAGAGAGAGAGAGAGAGAGAGAGAGAGGAGAGGGGGTGGAGAATGAAAGAATGAATGGGTGTTCTGGGGCTTTTTACTGCAAATGAATTCCAGATGCATACACTATTCACTGCCTTGTTTTTCTGTGCTGATCACAGGAGCTGTGTAACAAGTCATCCCCATGTTGGTGAAGGACAGCAGCAGCAACTGATCACTATGATTATTTTCAAGTATTTGAAAATGGACACTGTTCACCTTGGAACCATCCATATCATCAGGAATGGCTAAGGATCACCCTCTAACAGTTGATGGCTGCTGAAGTACGGAATCTGACCATGGACCCTGGTGAGAAGCTAGAAGGTGACTGGATCCCAAGAGCAAGATCTGTAAGAGAACCAGACATAAGCTGTGCTGTCTTAGTCTGCATAATGCCTGAGGCCACATAGCATCACTAGTCCTGTAACTTGTCAGTTACTCAAGGCCTAAGGCCACATCCCACTTGAGATGCAAGTGGAAGGAATAAGTCCCTTCTCTTAGCACAGAAGTGCTAAGAATCATGGCAAGCAGGGTTGAGTGATGGAAGATAATGTTATTGATTTCTTTGGAGAATATAGCATTTTACGACAACTTACCACAAAATGTCAGCTATGAAGTATCAATGTAACAAATTAAAGTACAATGAAATGCACAATATAACATGCAATGAAAAACTATAATGAAGATACTAAACTATTTCCCCTTATGTGGATGAGAACAATCCAATGTATTTTACTAAAGATCAACACTTCGGAACAGGGTGGCTGGGGAGATGGCAAAGGGATTAAAAGCACTAGGTCACAACAACATCATAACAACGATATTTGAAAAGTAGACTATCTCCATGTCTTGGTATTTGAAATAAAGTCATCCAACAAAATACATTATATTGCTCTGAGGAAAGTAAATATTTCAGTGTAAATGAGAAGTCATATTTAGTATGACAAATAAATATTCCAGACTCTCTTGGAGCAATAGAACATCCTTAGGATGGAAAGTATGACTTCCTACATTCCAGCATGTAGTTATGTGATGATACATAATTTCTAGAAATCTGAATTAAATGAATTTTAAGTTTCTTTGCTTAAATGTTTTTTCTCCTTATGCAAAAACAAATTAATTTTAATTTATAGTTACTTTGGAAGAGCCGTTTAATAAATTCAACATGATTTCAAACACATTAAATGTTTTTCACCTATTTTCTCTCTCTGTCTGCCTACTTTTCTCTATTTGTCTCTGCTCGCTCTCACATAACTTCATAAAAGTATTTAAAAATGACTTGGATTGCATTACCAGAAACTTTAGCAATGCTATTGCTTCTAGGATCATGAAAAGTGTGAAATGTGTGCCATGAAGTGGCTGATCCAGCTAAGAAGAGTTCCAAGTCAACTGTGTACGTTTCTTCTTATTATTTGTGATAAAGAGTGAAAGGAGAACCTGTAACTTGTGACCTATAGAAACAACATGGTGTATCACACCCATTATTCTGACATATTCAAATATACTTTTATTGTATTACCCAACTTACAATATGCTCCACTTACTGCTAATATTTCTCATGTAAGTCAAGTAACCTTTTTTTGACCCTGGATATGATTTTGAAGACTGTTTCCACACTCTTTTTTCTCTTTTGTGATGGGAGAATAATATGCTTTCATATATGCACATGTAATCGATAAATGTTACCTTTCTAAGGAAACTTATAAATAAAACTACATAAATATAAATGAACTATATAAGTAAGGAAACTATAAATAAGTTATGTTAGTGCAAAGGAAACTTGGCAGATGTGATTAAAGTAGGGTCTTTTAGAGGGAGAGATTATCTCAATTATTCACGTGGGTTCAGTCTTACCATAAAAATGCTCAAAACTGGAGAGCAGTCCCTGGCTGCATTAGAAAATCTGATACAATGACGAACACAGGGCAAGAAAGCTATTCAACATTTTTGGTTTTGAACACAAAGGAAGAAGAGGAAAGAAAAGGAAACACTTCCCTGAGGATAAACAGCATTGCCATATAGACTTTATTCCAATGACTGTCCCCCCCACATGACTTATTTACATGTAGTCTACATAACTGTAAAATCTTTACAAATTATTGCTTCTGTTTCTGTTTGAGGTAATTTGTTCCTTTAACATAGAAAACCTTAGCTAAAAGTCCCAAGAGAGGCCTTTCTTGTGGCTGTCAGCATTAACATACTTTGACTTTTGAACTCTGGAGTCTCATTGGTTGATTATTGAGACATCTCTGAATGTCATGTCTCCTAAACACAATGGTTACATCTCTGCTTTTCCCTTAAGTCCCCTCTTACCTCTGCAGTACACAGTTAAATATTCTTTCCTTACTAATGCAGCGTATTATTTTGGATTTGAACAAAATCCTTCTACCTGGTTGTCTTCCAATTTCCAAGCCTCCCTTTCATGACTATTAATTCCTTTCCATGCTTATAAGTATAATTATTGAAAATCCTCCACCACTCAGCCAAGCATTCACTTGACTAGGTGACCAAAACAACATTCTAAATTTATTTCTGTAACCTAACTCCTAGGAATTACTCTACTCTGGATTTCTTTTTATTAATTAATCCCACGGATCATTCTATTGTTCGCTTCCCTTCATTCTCTTGATGACCTTTCCTGGGCAACTTAACTCATTAAGGCCTGAGCATCGCAAATGTTTCCCATAAGCTCCTTTGTTTCATATGGCTTCCTAGATGGGTTTTTTGAATTGTGAATTAAGTAACTCACTTCTCTGAGAGTCCAGTAGTGAGATCTCATTTCATGCTTTACCAGCTCTAAACTGAATAGTCCTCACTACTTCCCTGACGCCATGCCCTTCCTGCCCTCCAGTCTTCAGCTACATTGGGCTGGGGAACCCCAAAACATTTACTTTGAACATTCTTTCCTCAAATTTTGAGGTGCCTTCTTAACATTCTACACAGTGCACGGAGTCATAGATGCCAGCCATTGCACCGACGCCGTCTTCCCCTTCTTACTCCTCCACTGGGCACCCCTCTTTCCTCTCCATGTGTGTGCACTGATTTGCTGTTCACTTTCTGCTAGAAAGTAAGCCTCAGGCCACAGGTGTTTGGTCCAATAACTGCCGAGTCCACAGACCCTAGAATAATGGGAATGAAATGTGATTTAATTTCAAATATGTCTCTGTGTAAGCCCTAAGTCATAAGCTTGCTCACATGCATGTAATATTTGGCACTATCTATACAAATGCATTCATAATCGAAGATCAAATCACTATCACTAAAATAAAAAGATGTCATTTATTTCAGCCAAATGTCACAGAAAATTTATCAGATTGAATGTGCTGAATTGAATGGATTTGAAGTCTTGCTCTAAACCTAACTCATGGTAGAATTTCATCTAAGTCTTTCTGTTATCTGCACAATCATCAGGATATAGTAATTTTAAGAGCATAATAATGTTACGCACCACAGTTAACTCACTATATGATAATGCCCCATTGAAAAATTTTAAAATTTACCAAGGAACCATGCTCTGGTTTAAAGCGATTTTGCAGGTACCTCTTTTGACAATGACTTACAAATAGCAAAATATTTATTTTCTTTGTGTCCGGTTATGCATCCTAGTTAATTTATCATCATGAAAGGAATGCTTGGTGAATAGAGTGTGTCTGCCAGTGTCGAGTGGTAACAACTTCAGCAACTGTTCATGGAGCTGTGTGATAGAAATGGCATGTGTGTCCTAGGAGAAAAGGTAACAAGGCACATTACTATTGTTTTCTTCTTTCAAAAAAGTGAAAAAATCATGCTTTCTTCTTATAGATATTTATCCTTTTACCTTTGCTTTCCTTGTATTCTTTTACTCGTTTATTTAATGGTGTGTGTGGTGTGGTTTGGTGTGGTGTGTGCACCTGCATGTGCTGATATGCCTCCTGTGACATCGAGAAGAACACACCAGGTGTACCTATGCATCACTGGCCTGCTGACTTTGTTGTAATCCGTTACTGATGGCAGAACGCTGTTCACAAGCCCCCCAATTCTCCAGTTTACACTGGATTACAAAACTGGGTTTACAGATGTGCCTAGCCGTGGGATTATTTAAAGTAAAATCCAAGCCTAAAATGACTTCATCTTTAAAACTCAGTATTTTTTTTACCATGTCGACTATACTTATACAACATATACACATTAGCAACCCACTCAGTAATTAAAATAGCCTCTCGTAGCCTCACACACATTGGAATCATACATATTTCTTTACTCATATCTAAATATCATCTACCGTCACCTTCCTTTTCTCTTTTTTCTTCTTTTAAGACATTCATTGAAATTAGGATGCTTTTTAAATGGCTTTTAGTCTATGTTAGCAATTGCTAACACAGCAACAGAAATGGGTGATTCTTGTGCTTTCATTTGCTGGCGTTTGTGTTTTCTTAATGTACAACATGCATGAATTGATTTTAACATTTAATAGGAATACAATATATTAAAGAAAAACAAATTACCATTTAGCCAAAGTTTCCACTTGACCTATATGGAGTAGGAAAGTTAGAAAATCTAAATGTTTGGCACTAGAGAGAAAAAGAAACCGGCTGATTCCTGCTCTTAATATGTAATTGAATTCTTTGTTTCGAGCAGTCTAATGTCATAGATAGGCTACTCTGGCCTTCCTCTTTGGTTAATGTTCCATGATGACAAGTCTTGGCGACTCTTGAATGTCAATATGGTTTTTCCTTTGATGTTTTTCTTCTTTCTGATTTCTACCACAATCAGCCTTGGAAATCTCTGGTGTGTTTAAAGACTTCATTCCTGGGTGAAGAGATGATGTAGAAGCTGAGTTCTTCAAACTAATTCTATTCCTAACAAGTAAGCTCTTTCAGAGAAAGACCGCCAAGAGTGGAAAGCATGACATGAATCAGCTCATTTCCATGCTACTTTCTGGATGTTAGGATTGAATTGAGACAGATTCTCCCGTGGAAGCTCCGCCACTCAGGAGGAAGACACTGGCCCCGAGGGGAGAGTCGCGACCACGTAACTTCTAGGTCATTATTTTTTTGGCCCTAACAATTTTCTAGGTATCACTGTCACCTGTCTCCAGCTGTCAAGAACACAAAACCCACATTTTTTAAATAACGTGCTACCTACATTTTCTAGAAAAACACTTTGTGATCTCTTTTATTATAACCTACCAAAATGAAATCCTCATTTTATACTTTCTGTCTATATGTGTAGATTTTACAGTGAACAGAACCGAAACATGGTCCAAGTCTTCTGTTTAAAGTGCTCACTTACTCGTCTTTTGTTCAGAGCCTCTCTCCCATAGTCCCTGTCTTCAAGTTGTGCACAACAACGTCAGCAAGGGTCTGTCTAGTCATCTTCTTGCCCAGTACCAGATTGTTTTTGTTGTATATTCATTTCCCTATTAACATACTTTTTAAAAGGGAACAAATTTACCTAGATTGATATTACCTAATACAAAAACCAAACAAAAAACACCACCACCATTTTCTGAGTTTCTACTAGTTGACAGCTGGGATCTGGTGTTCATCTCAGACGGGAAATTTTCATATTTCTAGGTGAGAAAAATCAAAGTTCAGAGAAACGGAACAGTGTGAAGTTTAGAAAACAGGAAACGGTAGATTCAGGCTTGGAAATCACAATGGCTCCATTACAAACCTTATGGTGTTCTTCCCAACTTCCGTTTCAAGTGTCCCTTCTTCTTTAGAGATCTCTGTCATCCTTTATACAGGCATTCTTTCTCATCTGGTATGAAATGTCTTAGCTGTGCATGAATCTGGCAAGCAGAAAACTGCCGCTATAAATGCCAACTACAATCCCACAGGGTATTTGTAGATTTGGAAAATGGCAAAATATAGCTTTTAGCACATCTAAAAGGAAATTCAGTATCATAGTCTATCTTCTGACATTCCAACAAAAATAGATGAGTATATTTTTAGAATCTAAATGTGTCTTTGCAATATGGTGTTAACAAAACTTTTTGAATTAGATTTTAAAAATGCCCCATTGAAATTTTAAAATTTACCAAGGAACCATGCTCTGAAGAGAAAGTGTAAATGTGATGGCTGTTTGCTTAGCATGAGTTACAGACAGTCCACAGTAACTGGAATATTATATTCTTTTGTAGCCGATACCTTTCAAAATCCATTTATTCATAGTTGCAAAGACTAAGTTGTGTGCTTCATTTATCATGGAAACATGACTAATTTTAGTCAATATTCTCGTCACTTCTGCACTATTTAGTGTCTGCCTAAGTAAAACATTGAAACATATTAGAAACAAAACCACAATGAAACCCAGCATCTTAATACCCAGATAAAAATTATGCAACTGAGACCAGAAAAGCATTTGCCCAACATCCTGTGAAACCTAATGACAAATTTCATAAGGAAAGTAGAATAATTAATCATTGTTTCTCTACTTTCCTAAAGACTCCCCATTGAAAGAATAAATATTTCAAGTTGCATTTTGACCTTTCTTATACATTTGACATAGGCTACAGATGTTGGAAGTGTTGTCAGTTAAGTGAAAGGGTGTTTGCATCAACCTTCTCATGTGTGTGATTTAATGTCATTTTAAGGCTAAAGTAAAAGTCAAGCATTGATTTTTTTCCACGTCTTCCCCTAATGCAGCCAATGAATAGAGATTCCAATAACGATCTTTTAATCCTTGACATCTTCCTAGTAGCAAAAGACTTACTTTTGTTTTATTTGAATTGTTATCTATCCTCTTCAAACAAACACACTTTTTGAATAGAAAAAGAATACCGGGTCAGAGCAATCTGGGAAATTCAAATCAGAAATTCTTGGCAATCGTGTGTTATAAAGTCCTGTCCATTTGATCAACCACAGCTATGCATTCTCATCTTAAGACTCAGATCAGAAATTCAGAATTTAATCAACATCAAGTTGGACATTAAACAATTTTCTAGATGCTCAGATGATGCTCCATGGGATGGAGGGCTGTGAGTTCACACTAATACTTGACGTGATTGTTTAAACTCAGAGGCAGTAATTGTTTTCTACTCGTGCATTCACACCTGACTTTGCTATGACTATTTCATTTAATATTTTATTTATTTTCAAGGAGAGAAAGGGAGAGGGAGAGGGAGAGACAGAGAGAGAGGTATAGCAGGGCTTCTAGCATCTGCAAGTGAACTTCAGATGCATCCACCGCTTTGTGCATCTGGCTTTACGTGGATACTGGGGAACCAAACCTGGGCGATTAGGCTTTGCAGGCAAACACCTTAACCTTAGAGCCATTTCTGCCTTGAGTTTGTATTATCCAATTTTATCATTTAGAATAGTAAGCCTTTGTTTCTAGTTCTAAAAAATCCATCCTTTGTTTTTAATTAGATAGCAGAAAGTCATAAATATTAGTCAATATAATATAAATTAACAACAATAATATTTCAGGAGACCTTATGCATAACCCCTCTGAGACTGTAATAGGTCCTCGGTTCTTCAATGGAAAAGGGTAGTTTTCTCAAGGGATTAATGCCTATTAGAAGAAACTAAGATACATATGATACAGCAGTGAATTTATATGTTCTGAAGATATAAGATTGTACAAGCTGATGTCTTTGTGCGCTTCTGCTTTGCTTTCCGTTCTCTTTCAACAATTCGTTAGTAAAGTTTAAGCTGTTTTACACCAGGGAGAGATCTTGTTTCACTAACAAATCAGATCAAATAAATAGGTGTTACCATGCCTCATTAGCAGAGTACTACAGTGTTATACCAAATGCTCATAAACTTTTGTCCATCTCGGCCTGGAGAGATGTCTGAGTGGTTGAAAAACATGCCTGCAAAGTCCTAAGAAGGTGAGTGTGATTCCCCAGTTCCCATATAAAGGCTGATGCACAAAAGGGCACATGCATCTGGAGTTTGTTTGCAGAGTCTGGAGGCCCTGGTGTGCCCATTCTCTCTGTCTCTCTTCTACCTCTCTCTGCTTGCAAATAAATAAGTAAAATTATTTATTTTTTTGTCAATCTCTAGTTTCATAAATGTTTCTGAAAGAACTGAAAAAGATAAAGATAGTGTCCTAGTAACACAGAGGAAAGTAATTGTGTGAAAATCTTTGCTGGAAAAATGGGAATTTTAGATAATATAGATTTGAAGGCTCATAGGAAAAATTGGAGGGTGTGGATCATTTGTTCCTTAGTGCATATACTGACTTATTCATTCAGTTTTTATTGAATACTGTCATATCTCCAAACCAGGCACAATTTTGGGGAGGAAAGAATTTATTGAAGTAACAGACCCAGGGGAAGTTAAGGAAAAAGGCTGGCCCCCTTACACAGATGCAAGCAGAGACAGAGACAGAAGCCCACCACCAGCACCTCAAGCAAGCACACTCCAAACTAGCAAACAAGAGGAACTCCAGGCTTGAGCTCATGTACATTGCTTTTTGCATATGTAAAGCTAGAATTCCAGACCCACCCCAGAAACACCTTAGGGCTGAACCCTAGGATCTGGCCAAGGTGACACACCTC
>PVHP010033200.1:0-10498 GCA_004024765.1 Zapus hudsonius | reverse complement strand
AGGTGTAGGAAAGCTTTTAATAAAAACCTCTGAATCTATTGGGGGGACTACCAATTCAAACTACCACATTCCACTCCTAGCTCCCAATAGATTTATAATCATTTCACATTGGATATTATGTTGAGTCTAAATTTAAAGGTCCCAGTTTTTTTTTTATCAATTTAAGAGTGTTTCAAAGTCCCAAGTTTTATCTGAGATTTAAGACTGTCTCTTAATTGTCAACACTGTAAAAATCAAAACAAGTTATATATTTCTAACATATAATGGCACAGAGTATAAATTTTAAACTGTTTTAAGGCATAACAAGGAAAGACTAGACCAATGTAAACTCCACAACCATTAGGCAAGAATTAAAATCTATAGTTCAAGTCCAATATCATAACCAGTAACTGATAGTCTCAGGATTTTTTTTAATTTCACCCCTCCAGGTTAGTTGGGTAGCTGGGGAAAACCTCCATATTAAGCCAACAGGGCTCTATGGGAGCCCTTATATAGTCTGGTATATCTAAAATATCTTTGATCTCCATGTAAACCACGATCCATCTTCCAACTGCTTTATTAGTCTATCAGGCACATTACTACCTGTTTTACATATCACATCTCAGCAATGACTCTCGGAATCATATGTACTTCATAACCCAGTCCAAGTATTGTTTATGTTTTTCAACCTACTACCAGCTGTGTAGGACACAGCTATGTTATTAACTCTAGGATCAAATAAATCATGACCTGGAAGAATAGGTTCTTTATTTTTAGCTATCTCCTTTTAAAAGAGTTTTTATTTGTACCATTTGGTCCTTCTTGGGTGAAAACATCTCCGGCATCCTTGATATTGTTTTAATGTAAATCAATTGGGCCATCTTTTTTAAAATTGCTCATGTATTTGAAAATAGCAGCTTTAGTAATCTAAAATAAGTCTCTGTATCTATAAATATTAAACTTGTTAGAGTTTTTCACTTTAAATCTTAAAATTTGTAGTTCTGTATTTTTATCCAGGCACATCAGTCTATTATTTAAATTCAACTATGATCAAACTCTCTGGGCAAGAGCAGCAGACTGCAGCCAGCCCTTATACCAGTAGTTCAGTTCCAATAAAGTTCTTTATAGTCTTTCCTTCCCCTTTGTACATTCATAAGCCAGGCCTCTAAATACAATTTTCTCTGTACTTAGCATTTTTAAACTCTCATGACAATAGTCTAGAAAATTTTGCTTCACATTCTGAAAGGCATTTTCAGTTACAGGCACCAAGTACTGTCCAGCACACAAGTTCCAAAAGACCAAAATCCAAATGGTAATATTCATCTCAGAAACTCTATCCCACTCCTGGTAACAACTTCTGTCACAGTCAGCTTCAGGTGTTGGGTAGAACTTTCAATCCAGACACAGTTTATATGAGGAAGAAGGGATTTATTTGAAGCTTCACAGATGCATCAGAGAGAGAGAGAGAGAAAAGAAAGCAACCCCCAGCACATCCAAAAGCAAGCACACTCTGATAACCAAATATCAGGGACTCCAGGCAAAACTCAAACTGTTCTCTATATACCTTAGGTTGGAATTTCAGATCTTCCCCCGATAACACCTTAGGGCTGGACTCTAAGATCTGCCCACAGTGATACCTCCAGCCAGGTAGCTGGAGAAAAAAAAAAATCTTTTAATGAAACGTCTGAATCTACTGGGGATGGGGGCATCTATTCAAACTATAATACTTCACAAAGATTCAATTGAGAATTTATTGCTTTGTCCTCAGCTACATATAGATATATATTTGAGACTTTATGTTTCTGCTCCAACATCTATAGACAGATTTAACTCTCAAGTTGAGAAGACAACATGAATACTATTACCTTTCCCTTGAGCTTTCCTTCACTCTTCAGTTTCTACCTTTGTTGGCAATACTTACATTGCATTCTGATATCTTAATTATGTCTTCTGGATTGCATGAATGTCAATTGTAAAAATAGAAAATTTGGTTTTGTAAAATTCTTCATTGGAAAGCATAAGGACTAAAATAAAATTACCTTTGTATTCATATACAGTGATTTCTTTCCTGGAATTTCTCATTGTTTTTCTTTCTAACAACTAATATTATTGCTTCTGCCATTTTCATCATTTTTCTACTTCTTCATCAAATTGAGTATTTCATGCATTTCCAACTTATCAAGGAACCTTCCTCTCAGTTGCTTGTTCATTTCTCAGTTAGGCTCTCCAAATAAGCTTTTAATCCTGACTCTCTTTTATGGCTTCCCTGGATTGGTTCTACTGTTTCCTAAATTGCATGAGATCTCCTTTTTGGTCCATCCTCATTTTATTGGAATACTTCTTCAAAGGTCTTCTTAATGAAATGGGTTTGGGAGGTTGCATACTTACTCTGCACTTCAGAACCTGCAGATGGCATCAATAACCTACCCATGTTGCTCAACTCTGAGCATGATCCAGCCATCTCCCACATACTAAGCCTACATGCCAGGCCTAAGAGCTCCTTTTCCTGGAATACAATAAGCCATGTTGTTCACAACCAGGAATCTGGAAGTATATAAAAGTAAAGATGGATAAATACCTGCTTAATGATGAAGCAATACTTGCTGGGAGCATGCTAAGCAACCCAGCTCCCTCAGCTCTTGAATGCTGTGGCTCTAAAATAAAGGTGTTATATCATTTCCTATAGTTTTCTATAAGCTTAACCTATGGTCTACATGGATAGCTAGTATTTAGTCAGTTTTCTGCTTTTATAACAGAATATAATATATAATATCATAATGAAAAGAAATTTGAGTCATGGTTCTGGAGGGCGGGAAGTTCAAATTCACGGAGCGACATTTGGCAAGAGTGTTCTTGCTGCATTGTTACATAACAGAAAACATCCCATGTACAGAAAGGAAGACAAGTATTTTACAGCAAACCCACTGTCACAATATATCACTGCCTTTCCTGTGATAGTAGCATTAAAACACTCAAAATGAGCCCTTGTGACCTAATAATCAGGTTCTAAGTACTACTTCTTTGTATTATCACTTTGGGGATTAAGTTTACAACACATGTAACTTTAAAGGACACATTCAAATTATGTCAGAGGTTTCCCAGATAGCTCTCCTTTGAAAAATCATCCCTTTCTCTGTTCACATTCTCCTGACTTCCTTACAGTTGTTGTCTATGTTTTCCACATAATCTTTTTATGCTAATGTATGTCTCAGAACCTGCTTCCAGTGAAAGCAAAGCTAGCAGGTTGACTTCCTGTTTTGAGATGAATGGTTGTTGAGATTAGACTAATATGTTATATTCTTTAATTAAAGGCATGGGAATGAAGATCAGCAAAGGACACACTCCCATTCATTTCTCCTGAGACCCAAGCCCAGGTCTGTCTTCCATGCCACATGGGCACATGCCTGGTCTGAGCAAGTTAGGCATCTCCTCGCAGCCTCTCCCTTACTCTAGAAGGCTGTATGTCCCTAGCCCATACAAACATGAAAAAAAAAAACAAAAAACTTCCCTTTTGCCACTTCAAGTCTCTTAAGGAGCTACATAGTTTTCATAAATAAATACATTTCTTCTATACCTATTGCCTACTTTTCAATAAGCCAGCCCTAATTTCCTTCAGGCCTTTGGACTATATAAAGCCAGGGCTTATTTCCATGGCTGATTAATGGTTCTGATTAGTCCATGAAGCAAGAAATCCAATACCCCTTAGGGGAACCCTAAAGATACAGATGACCATGAATTCAAGGAAGACTATTCAGAACAGAAATCAATGGAGAAAGGAGGCAATGTTAATGCAGACAACGTCCTACTAGTTTTTAAATGCAAGAGCTCAGACAGGGAGAGTGGAGGGAGGGAGGGTAACAGAAACTGTATTCAGAATAGCACACTGTAGTTTCATCACTCTAAAAGCCAGCTTTAACAACTCCCTTCCCAATGTGGAAATTTAAAGCTTACTTTTTGTGAATTTTGACTGATTTATAGCCCTGAAAGCAAGCTTCACCTCTCTCAGAGATTACTTCTTGAGTTGAACAAGTGTCCAGGAGCAAAGAGGGCTGCATTTCACAGACGCCACACCATAAAGATGGCACAGGTATCATTAGAGACATTTCAAGACTATGCACTTTTAAAAACCTGTACAGGTGTGGGAAAGATACAAATTTGTAATGTGTGGCTTTAGATATCTGAATGCAGATGTCTGTTTTTAGATGATCATTAACGTTTTCTAATAGGTTTTTGATAGAATAGAGTTTTAAAATTTAGCCAACATAACTCTCCTTTCACCACTGTTTAATTACCCTGTGGATTAATTCTTTACAGATAGGGAGATACTAATTACAGCCTTTCACTTTCTTCTGACTCTCACATAGAAACCAACATGAAGGGTGGTAAGAAGTGAAAGCTTTTCAAGGTCAGGATGACATGGAAGAGAGGCTTTGCTCAGTGACTGGCTCTTTTTCCCTCTCCTATGTCTGACTCAGCATGGAAGGACAATGTCTCTCCAAAAGATCTTTCCCTCATCCTCCACAAGCTCCTTTTTGGGCTGTGAAATAACAGCCTGATATCAGATTTAAAGTTTATAAATCAGAAAATTTTGCATCAGTATTTTTGAAATGTTAATAAGTATTGTTTTTAATAATTATCCTAGACAAGAATTGAAATGTAAAATGAATATTTTTTCAGTTATATTTGAATAATATATTATATGTATATTACTTCAAAATGGTGTCACCCCTTCACTGTATGAAATGGATGGATAGGGATATAAGACGAAAGTGTGCATGCAGCTATCTCTTTCTGCTACTTCAATCACTGTTACTCAGCTTTGTTTCTTCAACCTAGTCAGTTACTAAGTCACCTACTCATTAGAAAGCACAAACTTCCCATTGGAAAACAAAGTTAAGAGTTAAGTTTGAGGACTTCATATCCACATAATTCTCAGGACATCTCTCATTCTCATTTCTTCTCTCTCTCTCTCTTTCTCTTTCTCTTTCTCTCTCTCTCTCCTCTCTCTCTCCTCTCTCTCCTCTCTCTCTCCTCTCTCTCTCTCTCTGAGAACCCTAACAAAAGAAGAACACAGAACACACTGTGTGCTGCCAGAGCAATTCATGTAAGGCACTAGCACCCTGACAGATATGAAGCAGAAACAGATAGTAGCTACCTGTGCTGCTGAGTGAGGCATAGCTTCTGCCAGCAGCCACACTCCAGGTTGATCTTGGGAAACAACCCAATACTATCCTCCACACAACACATGTATTTGAGCAGAATTTAGCTCACTGCCAGTTCCAAAGATAAGTATGGACTGCCCTAAGCCATTTGGCACATTCCCTTCCTCTCAGAGTGTCTTGGGTCAGGAACATGACACATTCGTGGCCAAAGTGACTCTAGCAGAGATTCTCGAAACAGACCAGTGATTCTTCCCACACTTGAACCTTGAAGTATAGGAACAGAATTCATTTTGGCATGAAATCAGAGATGGAGGCCAAAGCCTAGCAGAGCTAGTAGATGGAAAGAAACAAGGTCTTGATCACGTTATTTAAGCCATGATTTTAAAAGTTGTATTCTTAGATCATTTTGTTATATGAGCAATATAGCTTTTTGAATTCAGATAGCTTTTTGGCTGAATCCAGGTTAAACTTATTTTTTTTTCCTTTGCAATACAGGGTGAGTCCTAAGACATGTAAATATCACTTCTGTCTGTAAGTTTATGGAATTATTTCAAAAATGCAAATAAAATACTAATATAAGAAAACATGATGGCTGCTACAACTTTCATATTTAATATGTGTTGACCTCATCAAAGGCAGTATATGTCCTGCAACAAAACTGTCACTATTGTCCTAAGTATTTGTGATTTTGGAATGGAACATTCTCATTTGATATTTTTCTGTTTGCTTGTTTCAGGGCAGATGCTCACTGTGTAGTCTATACTGGCCTTGAACTTCTATTTAACAGCCTATACTGCCTCAAACTCAGGATCCTCATGCCTCCGCCTTGCAAGTGCTGGGATTACCTGCATGTGTCATGATGCCCAGCTTGCTTGAACATTTTAAATAATAGTAAATCCTTATTGTTAAATCAATTCTTTCCTATTTAGAAATAAGTTATATACAGTGCTGATCCTGGAAATAACAAGGTTGACAAAACTGATTAATACATTTTTGTTCAATAACAATAAAATAGGATTCATGATTAGGATAACTTGAAAATTACTATTACAAACGACCTCCAGGTAGGTTTTAAACAAATGTTATTAGGAGGCTCCTTAGTAGGTAAATAATGCTTGTGTGTGTGTCTAAAAAAACACTAATCTCGTTACATTTGGCCTGGTCTTCTGAAGAGCACATTTGTCTCTTTCAAGTTAACAAGTTTCAAAGTCACAAACTCATTCAAATTGTCAACCATAATCAAAGCTATTTATATCTTTTGTCCTCTAGTCATGCATATTTTGAAAGTAATTAGAGGCAAAGTTTTATGCAGTTTCACTAATAATCACAATTTGTGATCATCCATTAAATAAGGAAATATCTCCCATGATATGTTTTACTATCTGGATGACTCATAAATTATGTTTATAATATGAATTTTAAGGATATATTTCTAAAAGTATACTATGCTGAAAAGCAAATCCACACAAATGCCAGTTGTATCATAGAAATGAATATGTCTAATTTATATCTGCTTGAAAGGGTTGGTTCATTTCTTAGTGAAAGGAAACAGGTAATGGAGAAGAAAAGACAGAGTTTTCTCAAAATTGTTTTATGCCACATATAGAAAACCTATCACCTCCAGCCTCCTATAGAAACTTGGCATCTCTATGACAATATCCTCGTGCAGGAAGCCCTGATGCAATGGCTCAGTGGAGGAAGGAGAGAGCCGGTAAGAGCACCTCTCAGCAGCCTTCCCTCGATCCCTGAGGTCTCTAGCTGAATGCCTCAGAGTGTCCAGGGTGAACACACTGTCACAGGCAACAGAATGTGAGGCAGGAACAAACTCAACCCCTCAGACTCAGCACATGCATAACCAAAGTCATATTGTCCAGCCAAGACTAGCCCTGCCTGAGGTCAAGCAAGAATATCATATAGCCTAACTGCCAGCAGAGAATTATCAAACTAATCACTTGCCTTACTGATTTATTGATTTTTAAACCAATAACTATGTAAATAATGTTAGGCAGACTAGAGTTTACTTATTGAAGCAACTTGCCTCAGAATTCTATTTTAATTTTTAAGTCAATTTTTTTTTTGCCCAGTACTTGGGAAGCAAAAGGAGTAGGAGTTCAAGGCCATCCTTGACTACATTATGAGTTCAAGATCAGTCAGGGCTAAACAGGATCCCATCTCAAAAATACAAAATAAAGCAAAAACAAAAAAAGGGGGATGGAGAGATGGCTCACCAGTTAAGGTACTTGCTTACAAAACTGACAACTTGGGTTTGATTCCCCAGTACTCACCTAAGCCAGATGCACCAAGTATCACATGTGTCTGGTGTTCATTTGTAGTGGCAAGAGGCCCTGGCATCATTCCCATTCTCTCTCTTGTCTCTCATGGGGTTAAGGAGGAATAAAATGGGGTGCCACCACAAGACTTGCTCATACAATGTATCTAATTATTAACAATAAATAAATTTTTTAAATGTGAAAAGAGGTAATAGGATTATAAAGGATAATCTAGGATTATAAAGAAATTTGATAGTTTTTAAAAGTTTTATTTTTGACCTGTGTTTGTTTTTGAAGGAGACCTGATCTCAGAAATTACATATAGACAGACAGACAGACAGACAGACAGATAGATAGATAGACAGACAGACGACAGACAGACAGACAGACAGATAGATAGATAGATAGACAGACAGACAGACAGACAGACAGACAGACAGATAGATAGATAGATAGATAGATAGATAGATAGATAGATAGATGATAAATAGATACATATATATCTAAATATATATGGAATGTATTTAAACACGTTTATTTATTTAGCTCACACACACATCAGAGAGGAACTTGTGTTAAGGAGGAGTCTCACACAATTGTGGAGACTTTGTAAGTTCAAAATGAACAGTGTGACCAGCAAGTTTGAGACCCAGAAGAGAGCTGTTAGTTGATGCAAGCAGAATCCCTTTGGAGAACAAGAGGTTTATTGTTCCTTTTAATTAAGGATTTTAACGATTGAGTGACTCTACCTATAGGTATGGAAAATAATCTGCTTTAAGGAACATGTCTGATTTGAATACTAATCTCATTAACGTTTATAGAAATACCTAGAATACTATTGGAGTACATATCTGGGTCCCGTGGCCTATCACATAAGACCATAGATACCACTTGCTGGACATGAATGAGTTGGTGAGGAGTCTGAGTTCTGGGCTCTTCAATGAATTCTGTTAATGTCTATTAAGACAGTGTCTTCGGTTGTCAAGAATACGCCCAGCCCTTTCAATGTCCTGGAAATGACTAGGGTTTCTTAACCTTTTCATCTTGGCTGATTTCCTGACATCTTGTATTTTCCTCTTACACTCTTTTCCTTGTCTTTATCCAGAAAAACTGTTTTGTCATCACAGCTCATTTTCCTTCAAAATGGGATGTTAGAAGAATTCTCTCTCTCCCTTCTTACCTCCCTCCATTTTAACCCCTACTTTTTGAAGCTTATGAATAAAATACACATCCTATTCCTCACTTGGGTGCTACTGAAAAATCAAGACCAGATCTTTAACAATTTATTTCTCTCCACTTTTGAGGGAGAGAATCTATGACCCTTCTCCAATTTGCCACCCAAGTCTCTAAATTCCAAATGATTACATTCAATGAAAAACTATGAAAATATGTTCAAAGAAAGGTTGTCATGTACGAGTAGGAAGAGGGGAGAGTGAAGGGTAAAAGGACATATGTGACATGTAAGCAGACTGGGGGATGATATTACGCAAAGAGCAAAAGTGGAGGGAAGGGAAATTAATGAGAGGAGCACAACATGGTGAGACCCGTCTGGAACCTGGAAGGAACCACTTCCCAGATGGTTATTCTCTATAGTGGTGCAATACACTACATGAGCTGCCAGGGGAAACTGGCCAACAGTGCTGGGAGAAAGCAGGGGACACTGCTATATGACAGCAACCAGCATGACATGATGTAAACACTGGTGCAATAGTGGCACTCAACCTAGATGGGTAATCAAGGGCTCTGTGATTGTGATTGATAAGAGACCTGCTCAGTGGAAAAGAACCTATAGCTGGAACTGAGATCCAAGCCAAAAATCCTATGGAGACCAAAAATCTGGACTCCAAGGAGAAGGTTCCACTAACCTTGGGTCTAAAGAGAGGCTATACCCATCATAAGTTCTCCAAACTAACAATACTTATCCCATTTACCCTATGCTGATCTCACTCTCTGTTAGAGAATATGTTTTTAATTTTCAGAAGGCATTGAGCACTGAAGACAACCTAATTATACCAACAAGACCAGAAATGATAGTTGACTCCTTCGCAGATGAACCACCCCTCCCACATTAGCTAGGGCCCAGGTGAAACCTCAGAGGAAGTGGCAAGATGAGCAAGAGTGTGTGTACTCAGAACATATAAGAACAGAAACACTGTAGTAGACTTAAAACACACCCATCACGGCTCAGGGAAATTTTTGAAAGAAGAGGCAGAAAGAGTGTAAGAGCCAAGGTATGTGGGAATATCCAGATATATTCCCCCATCCTATAATGACTGACTGCTGCTAGCACAACTCATAGCCCACAACACCATGGTGCACACCAGCAATCCCACTGAGGAGAGCCCTCAGTGGAAGGGGGCAGGGAAAAGGGAAACTGTGGAACCAACATGTAATTTGTTAATCCAAAATTTCCACTTAATAATTTCTTAAAAAAACAAAAGGTTGTCATGGAGGAGTGAGGGGAGGGCAAAAGGACACAATAGGCATGTAAGCAGACTGGGGGATAATATTGGAAGAGTGGAAGTGGAGATGGGAAGAGAAATGGGGAGAGCAAGCAGAATGAGAATCAACTAAAACAAATCATATTTGAAAATGCCAGCATGGGCCATACCCAAATCTCTACATGCCAGTTAAAAATAAAATAATCTGGGGACTTCCGGGGAAGATGGCTGACTAGCAGACATGCCATACACCTCAGGAAATAAAGGCCAGGGTTTTCAGCAGGGATCCAGGTCGTGGATGAAAGACTCCAGCCCCAGCTTAGCAGCAGGAGCGCCATTTTGCAAGGCTTGACTTAGTAAGCAATATTAAGAGTCCAGGAGACAGGAAAATTCAACTTGAAGACAGGGGTATGGGGCCCGACAGGATATCTGTGGTCAGCCATCTGACAACAGAACAGGGAACTTGGGGCTCTGGAAAAATATTTTTACCCTAGATAGAGACAAGTCAGCAAACATACCCGATTACCGGGAAAAACCACAGGTTGCCCTCGACTCAAACCCTAGCCCCATTTAAATCAGCCAATCATAACCCTGTAACTATGCATCTCGCTTCTGTACCCGCGCTTTTGCCTCCTCACCCTATAAA
>PVHP010033199.1:0-19812 GCA_004024765.1 Zapus hudsonius | reverse complement strand
TCTCTCTCTCTCTCTCTCTCTCTCTCTCTGTGTGTGTGTGTGTGTGTGTGTGTATCTCTGCTTGAAAATGAATTAAAAAAATTTAGGAAGTAAAGCCTTGCTGGAGGATATATGTTGTTGGGGGAGGGCCTTGGGGTGTGTTGTGGTCAGCATTCTAGTTGCTGCACAGAAAGAACCCAAACAAAAGCGGCTTGTGTAGGAAAGGGTTTATTTGGCTTACGGACTCAAGGGGAGACTCTATCCTGGCAGGGAAAATGATGGCATGAACAGAGGAGTGGACCTCACCTCTGCCACAGCACTGGAAGCAGCGGCAGGAAGGTGTGCCAAATACTGGCAAGGGGAAGCTGGCTTATAACCCCAAAAGCCCGCCCCCAACAACACAGCTCTGGCGAGGTTGTAATTCCCGAACTGCCATCAGCTGAGGATCGATTACCCAGAACACATTCATTTGTTTGTGGGGGACACCTGGATCAAACCATGACAGGGTATTATAGCCAGCTCCCTATTGCCACAGCTCAGCTAACTCTTTTGCTGCTGTTTTCCACCTGCTGTGGTAGAAGTGATGTCCAGCCTCTGCTCATGCCATGCTTTCCCCTGACATCATAAAGTTTCCCCTCCAGGGAATCAAGTTTTCCTCTCATCAGCTGCTTTTGGTCATGAATGTGAAGGTAACTACAACATGTATATAATCTATTTTTTAAAAAATATTTGAGACACACACAGTGTATGGATGTGCCAGGGCCTCCAGCTGCTGCAAATGAACTCCAGATGCATATGCTACTTTGTGCATCTGGCTTTATGTAGGTGCTGGGGAATCGAACCCAGGCCATCAGGCTTTGAAAGCAAGTGCCTTTAACTGCTGAGCCATCTCTTCAGCCCTATAGTCTATTTTTTTAAGGTAAGGTCTCACTCTAGTCCAGGCTGACCTGGAACTTGCTCTGTGGCCCAGGTTAGCCATGAATTCGGTGATCCTCCTACCTCAGTTTCCTAGTCTGACCTACAACGTATATTTTATATCATTTAATTACATAACTTATAAATTACACATATGCATGAACAGATTTAATTATGTGTTTCTTATTAGGACAAAATATGCCAAAATATCAAGAGTGGAGTTAGGAATCTTTCTCTCTTGGATCTTAGGGGTCAAGCTGAGAGCCTTACATGGACAAGGGTTCTACCACTTAGTTACACAGGAGCCTCTTTTGTTATGATGCCCTCAAACTGTATAGCTGGGGAAGACCTTGAACTTTGGTCTTCTTGTCTTCATATGGCACCCAAATGCTGGAGTAACATGTGTGCTACAATGCTCCCCTTCCCTCTATTAAAATAATTTCCTTTTTGGGGCTGATGATGATGACTCATCAGTTAAGGTTACTTACTTGCAAAGCTTGATGATGACCTGGTTTTAATTTCCAAGCACCCATGTAAAACCAGACACACAAATGGGCACATGTGTCTGGAATTTGTTTGCAGAGGCAGGACGCTTTGACATGCCCATGTATTTTATTTCTCTTTTTTATTTTTAGGAAAATAAAAATTATTCCCTTTTTCTCTTAAATAATAAAGGTAGTAATATTAGGGTTGGGGATTTAGCTCAGTGGATGAGCGCTTGCCTTGCAAGCACAAAGCCCTGGGTTCCGTCCTCAGCAGCACAAAAACAAAACAAAACAAAAAATAAAAACAAAACAAAACAAAAAATAAAAGTGGTATTTAAGAAAAACAAAAGCTGGGCGTAGTTGCTGCACACCTTTAATCCCAGCACTGCCTCCTGAATGCTGGGATTAAAGACGTGCACCACCACGCCCGGCAAGACTCACACTATTTAATCCCAGTGCTTGAGAAACTGAGGTAGGAGGATTACCATGAATTTGAGAGCTGCCTGGACTACAGAGTAAGTTCCAGGCAAAATGACCATGATAATATTTAACATACTTCCCATGTAACTCTGATGCTATGTCCTGAAATTCTTAGAAGGCCAAATGATCCATGTATTAATTGGAATTTTATTAAGTTATTAAATAAATGTTATACAGATCAATTTAAAGAACATATAAATATAATTAAGATAACAGATATCACACACACTAAAAAAAACTGCTTGTTGAGCTTTCAAAGCCATCGACATCATTTTTAAATCTGTTGTTCTACAGTTGAATCCAAAAATTGTATAATCCAAATTGTAAATTCTATAATCTGTTCCTTGTTGCTATTTTGTTGTGGGTTAGGAATGACATCGTAAAAATCATCCCATTAAAACACGAAAAGCCCTGTGTGACTTGGGAGGGGAGAATTTTGCATACCAGCCTGAGTTCTGGAGTAGGTAATCCACTCAGAGGTCCCTCCCAGTTTGAGAGCTTTCTGCTTAACCTTCATTTCTAAAATAAAATCTTGTTTAACTTGCCCTTCCTGCCCACATCTGCACTTGTCAGTTCTTTGCAAGGCGTAAGACTTCCCCAGGTTCAAGGTCTTCCCCAGCTATACAGTGTGAAGGCTGGTGTAGAGCTAAGTGGTAGAAGGCTTGTCTATGTAACTGGTTTCCACAAGTTTGCAAGCCTTGGGCTTGGAGAGTTTTAGTGATTTTTTGAGTGTCTGGCACTCTAACCCCCAAGTTAAAGCCCAACCCAAGCTGAGAGACTCTTGCTTTCAAAACCTGCAACAAGATTTTGTTTGTGTGTGGTGGTGGTGTTGGTTAGCTTTCATCTTGAGCTCTTTCTTTCTTCATTTGGGGCCAAGTACAGAGATTTCCTCCACTAGGGGAAGCAGTTCTGAGAGAAATTCATTCCCCGGAGGGAATTAACTTAGACACCCTTTCCCCTTCCCAACAGCACTTCAAAAATCTCATTGTGCATGTAAAAAAAAATGTAGCCGTCATGGCGCCTCAACTTCTGTATCACGGCCTCTGGGATTTCTGACACCCACATGTCACTGTACAAGAACCACGCTTGCTTTTGAAAGTCATACACGTCACTGACGTAATGGCCTGAATCCAAGTTCCCAAGGTGGCTGATGACACTGATGAGCCTGTAGGCATGACTGTTGTCTGGCTTGTCGTCTGTCGTGTGTTCCTTGCCCTCGGCTTCTGTGGTCTCCAAAGCAGAAAGTGAGTGCAGGTTACCCTGGAGGCTCACTTTGGAAGATCTGCCCAGGTCCTCCTCCGGGTCTTTCTGAGCACCCGACTTCCTAACCCTGGGAGGTGGTGACTGCTGAAGGAATTCCTTGTTGATTTTCAGTGTACCTTTCTGTTTGAGCTGGTCATCCATTCCTTGGGACTGATCTCCTCCGGCAGTGTTGCTTTCTCTTAGGTTATCTTCCAAAAGCTCCGTCGACGTGGGACCATCAAATGCTCCAACTAGGTCATTTTTCTCATCGCTCTTCAGGACTGGATCCTCAGGTACCTCTTGGAGACCATTCTCTGCAACGTCTGAACATGGGATGCCGATGAGTTTACAGAGAACAGGAAGAAAGTCTTCTCCCTCATCCACCATTAAGTCCAATGCTGGCTGCATATTGTCAGGGAGTGTCCCGTTTTCTGCGTTGACTAGTTGTGGCTCCTGTGTTTCCAGACTTCCTTGCTGCTCGTTGGTGTCTGCCCCTTCACAGGCTCTCTGGAACAGTCCCAGTTCTCCATCCCCATCTGGTCCAGTGTGTAGAACTGTGGAATCATTCACAGATGGTGGTGATGGGCCAAGCATCTCAGGAACCATCTCTTGAGAGACCTTGAGGACGTGGTTAGCCCGCTCAGGTGCCCTACTGTCCAAAGGAAGCGGTGGCTTTGTGTTCTCGTCACAATGGGAAGATAACTTCAGATATTTGGGGATTTCAACTTGCTGGTAATTCTTCTCCAGTAACCACTCTTTGTTAACGCTGTAGCGCTTCAGGTGCACAATAAGCACTCTCGGGAGCCGACGAAACTTGTGCGTGAAGACAGAATTCTTGCTCTTACATTTTTCACAGTTATAATCAACTTCTTCAGGCCCAAAGAAAAGATCAAGATAATTTTGAATGGACAAAGGAAATGCTTTTTGTTCACGGTCCAGGTCCAGGTTGATGGAGAGATAATTGTTCAGTTCTGTCTTGAAAGAGGTCTGCCCACAGGCTCTACAGACAATTGACGCCTGCAATTCCAACTCAAAATTATTAACAATGGGACAAACGAATGTGTTGGTGTTGAGGTCACCGGCACACGTGTGCAGACGTGCATTTTCACCCTGGGCACTCAACTGGGAACACCAGACATTGTTGAGGCTTTTCATGTCTTCTTTAAGCTGATCTAAACACTGACCTAAAAACTCATGCGCGTCATTTTGACTATTGTCACAGAATATGGTAGCGACGGCTGAAACGGAATTTTTAATATTTAGAAGTAACATGATCTTGGTGTTTTCCTCAGAAACATCTTTCAAGGCAAACAGCAGGCTGAAAGGGACGATGAGATTGTTGGGAACATTCTCCCATGGGATTCCTTGTGTGAACAAATCGTTAGCCAGCGTCGGGATGGCAAAGAGGGATTGTAACACAGCGTTCATGTAACAGGTGTTTCCCAAATTGGGGAAGCCTTCATGCGAGATCTTCGGGTGAGTGTTCAGGGGAAGAGGGGCTTCGTTACAACTTGGACTGTCCTGGATATGCTCTGATTCCAATGGAAGGACCAAACTTCTTTTGTCAGAAAGAATAGGGGTTGGGAGAACCGTCTCATTTAGGTTAGGATTTCCATTAGTGCTGGTGTTCGATGGAGGCGCAACCTTCAGATCTCTGCCTTTCTCTTGTACTTCTGAGCTCAATGACCTCTCTCTTTTCTTGCCTGTATTCTTCAAGTGAGGTCTTTTAAATTTCTTGTTTGGGGTAGGCCCATCTTCTTTCAGGCTATTCTCACTCATCTCTTGACTAGATTTCCTCTTCTCAAATGTCTCTTTCTCAACAAGAAGGGTGGGTGAATTTGACATTGACCAAGGTAACTCCTTAGGGAAAGGTGTTCCGCTTCCCTTTCTGGCTCTGAAGAATTTAAAAACTGGCTCGTTCCACACATTATGAAGCTGAGGTTTGTTCATGACTTTCTGTGGACTTCTTCTACAGGCGACATTCCAGGCAGGCTCAGGCTTCATGAGTGGCAATCCGTTTTGATGGAAAGTATTCAGGAATGTCTTCATCTGTTCCAAATCTGTGAAGTATAACTTATTGACAAGTAAGAAGGTGTTGTTTTTAAACATTAAATTCAGGTGATACACTCTCCTTCCACGCCGTCTGAGGACCACACTTGCAATATTACTCAACTGAAAAGTCCATCGGCTCTTTTTAGATTTGGAAGAAACTACCAGTTCAACTTCCTCTTCTCCTTCTACTATTTCAACCAGTGCTTCTTTCAATTTCGCCTTCCTACTCTTTTTGTTCACGATCTGGACAAAACCATGTATTTTTAGATGAGCCATTCCTTCTTTATATGTAAAACACATGTAACCTTAAAAAAAGCATACACATATATTGTGACTCAAAAAATAAGCACGATGCTTTATATAAAAGCCTATTTAATAATCATTTGCTTTTATTTTTCTCTTTATGTACTAAGTAAAAGACTATGGGGATCACTTCTATTCTTCTGTTTAATAATTACAAATCTTTTTAAATTTTGAAGCAAGGTCTCACTCTAGTCCAGGCTGACCTGGAACTCACTCTGTAGCCCAGGCTGGCTTCAAATTCATAGGAATCCTCTACCTCGCTCAGCCTCCCAAGCAGTAAGGTGTGAGCTACCATACCTGGCAATAATTACAATTTTTGTAAATTAAAATTAACTAGTTAATTAGAAAAAGTTTGGAGCTGAGGAGATGGTTCAGTGGCTCTTGTTTGCAAAGCCTGTTGGCCTGAGTATAGCCCGGGTTCAATTCCCTAGCACCAATGTAAAGATGTTTGTTGGCCAGAATTATTTGCAAGAGACTGACTTCATAAAACATGGAACAGAGGTCCTCTGACCTCCACATGTGTCCACACAGGCATATATAACATATATACACATAAATATTTTTTAATTTAAAAGTTTGGAGCTACCTATATTCTTGACTTTGGTCTGTGTAGCCCAGGTTAGCCTCAAACTTTTAAAACTCCTCTTGTCTCTGCTTCCCAACTGCTAGGATTGCAACCATGTGCCACCACACCCAGCTCTAAAATAAGGTCAGTATAGTTCAAAGTGAAATATTCTTCTCTTTTAGAAAGTACTAGAATACATATTTATATATTCAAATTTGTGATCCTCCTGTCTCAGCCTGCCGAGGCCATGATTCTAAGTGTTCGCCATCATGTCTGGCTGAACTACTTATATTCTGAAGCAATACCCAGTCCCTGAAAGACCTATACTCAGAGCACAAGATATTTCTTTCCCCCACTTCATTTTTAGTACCTTTGGTGAAATGTGATGAAAGTGGTCTTTCCTACTGATGGGCTGCTCTTCTAACCCTCAGTTTCCTGGAAAGGACATGGTGTCCCTCTGACAGAGCAGTGAGGACTAAGGTCTGGTCATCTGGACATGTCCCAGGCTCACATGCAAATACAAGAGTTCTGGAGGTACAAGGTTGAGGGGGTCACCTCTGGAGTTAACCTTCTCATTGACAGTTTCCTAAGATGGTCACATGGCAAAGAGCTGGAGCTTCAGATGTGCACATATTTGAGAGTTCATACTCTTTGAAGTGAGCTGGAGGTGGGGAGAAAAGAAAGAAGACATGTAATTGGCCAGCTAGTACATAAAAAGGTGCTCAGCATCATGAATCATCAGAAAAATGTCAATCAAGCTAACCAAAAGATATCACCTCAGACATGATAGGATAGCTCGATTCAAAAAGTCAGAAGAGCAGGAAAGCTCCCTGTTAACCGGCTGACATAAAGCTGGAAAAAGCTGTGGCTGCCTGCAGCCCTAAGGGAGAGAGAAGTCATCAACGATGGTGAACATCAGAGGACTTTGCAAGCCTTAACACTGGCCAGGCAGGCCAAAGGTGTCCACAGGGGGCAATAGTGGCACGTCTGTTGTGGGGGAAACCAACTGGTCTCTTATTGGACTGGAGGCCTGCTCCACAGGAGGGCAAGCATGCCTGGTACTGAAGACCTAGTCAAAGCCTATGGTGGGGGAGGTCATGAGAACTAGGGGAGTAATGCCTGCCGTTGTAAGTACTTTTAAATATTTACACCCATATAATAATGCTACTCTCCCTTTTGGCTAGAGAAGCCTCTCTTTTTCAGATGGCAGTGACCACTGGGATAACTCAAAAGACACCATAGTGCTGAGAAGACGTGACAGTGGAGTGTTCAGCACTGGGACATCTCTGTCACACTTCCCAAGGTTCAGGGTCTATTGTGGAAGAGGTGGTGGAAAGATTGTAAGAGCCAAAGGAAGGGGAGGCCTGCTTGCAACACAAACCTCCAGACACAAAACGTCCTTGATATTCATGACTTCCCAGTGCCTGATAATACCTACACATAATGGGAGGAAAAGATGATGACACTGAAACAAAACAGAGACTAATTAGAGGAGGAAGAAATATGGGGGAGGGGAGATAGGGAGAGAACCATAATGGTTTATGGTCTATAATTATGGAAGCTATAAATCAAAGTTAAAAAAATCAGAAGGTACTTGGGAGGCAGAGGTATGAGGATCTCTGTGAGTTCGAGGCCAGTGGGCTAGAGTGAAACCCTACTTTGAGAAACCAAAAAAAAAAAAAAAGTAGATGATGATGATGGTAACTACTGAGGAGACTCAAAACTCAAAGTGTTGGGCTGGAGAGATGGCTTAGTGATTAAGGCGTTTGCCTGCCAAGCAGAAGGACCCAAGTTTTCTCCTGTATCCACGCAAAGCCAGATGCACAAGGTGGCGTATGTGTCTGGAGTTCCTTTGCAGTTGCTGGATGCCCTGGCATACCTATTCTCTCTCTCTCTCTCTCTCTCTCTCTCTCTCTCTCTCTCTCTTTCTCTCATAAATAAATAAACAAAATATTAAAAAGTCAGTGTTGAGAATAAGTGACTGTGGAAAGCTCAGTGCTAAATGAGACACATCTATATCACCCCCTCTAAGGCTCAGGAGACTACATGGATGAGAGCACAGGGAGAATGTAGGAGCCAGGGTGTGGGGAGGAGTGCTGTGGAGCACTGTCTTCCAGGCATGACATGGTTTTACAGTTATCTTCTTGTTGCTGGGACAAACACTTGAGCTGAAGCAGATTATGGGAAGAAAAGGTTTATTTCAAGGAAGTTCCCTCATGGCAATGGAGCTGGCTCACTTCCATACATCCATAGTAGAGAGACAAAAGCTAGCACCCACAAGCATCAACAGCCAGAGCTCAAAAGCAGCTCTCACACCTCATAGGACTGGACTCAAGATCCACTCCATTGACAATCCTCTTCCAGCAGGGCTCCACCTGCTGAACATTGGGAAACTAATCAAAAATGCCTGAGAGGAGCTGGGTGCGGTGGCACACACCTTTAATCTCAGTGCTTGGGAGGCAGAGGTAGAAGGATCACTGAGAGCTTGAGGCCACCCAGAGACTACATAGTAAATTCTAGGACAAGCCTGGGCTAAAGGGAGACCTTACCTAAAAAAAAGAAACAAAAAGAAAAAAACCTAAAAATAGATCTACCATATGACCCAGCTGTAACACATATACCCTAAAAAGACTCTACACTTTAGCCGGGCGTGTTGGTACATGCCTTAATCCCAGAAACCAGGAGGAAGAGGTAGGAGGATTGCCAAGAGTTCAAGGCCAGCCTAAGACTACATAGTGAATTCCAGGTCAGCCTGGGCTAGAGTGAGACTCTACCTCAAAAAAGAAAACACAAATAAAAACTCTACACTTTATACTAATCATACTAAAAATTATCTGAAGTATAATATACTAATTATAGTACGCTATACACAGCCTCATAAAGAAAAACACCACATGTTCTCTCTGGTATGTAGAGTCTAAATTGGACTATTTAGATTTGTTTTAAATTGGATTAAGCTTCAGTGATACAAACCAGAAAGACAGAGCGGCTGGGTGTGGTGGCGCACACCTTTAATCCCAGCACTTGGGAGGTAGAGGTAGGAGGATCTCCCAGAGACTACATACTACAGAGTGAGTTCCAGTCAGCCTGGTGCTAGAATGAGACCATACATCAAAAACAAAAAACAAAACAACATTAGAATGAGGCTTGCAGAGAGGTGACAGGGAAGGGATTAAGAGGTGGGATAGTAGATAAAGTGGATGGGCAGAATGCAGAGAGCAGAGAGGTCTAAGAGGGGGTCAGGGGAATAGGAAGGAGAAGGATATATAAAACTAAAAATGGTATCAATAATTTCTATAGAAATCTAGTTCTTCATTAGCTAATTAAAAGATAATAACTTTCTGGGAAAAAATAGATAGCTACCCACTAGAACTAGATGGTGAGAACTCACTGCTGAAGACACCACAGGCTGCAATCACAGGACCCTGAGAAATCAAGCTGCAACAGAGATGGACTAGCTGTCATTGTGTTAAAGTGTGTTATGGGAGGAGCTGTAGAGATGGCTCAGTGGTTAAGGCACTTGCCTGCATGACCTAATGACCCAGGTTCTGGTCCCCAGTACGCATGCAAAGCCAGATGCATGAGGTGGTACGTGCCTCTGGAGTTCATTTGCAGTGACTAGAGGCACTGGTGTTCTATCTCGGTCTCTCATTCCCATTTTGAAAATTAATAATTAAAAAATACTATGGGAGCTCTTGGGGGAATAAATGTCATCAATAGTGTGAAAAGACAGTGGATCCTCAAGGTATGAAATCACCCAGCAAGGCAAGATGTACCCATGGGTACAATAGTGACACCCAGGCTATAGGGGACAATCAACTGTTCTCTGACTGGATATGGGGCACACTCAGTAGGAGGAAATTCATACCTGGTACTGAGAACTAAATCAAAAGCCTGGGGCTCATAAGGTTCTAGATTCTAGAGGGAAGCTTCTTTGGCTAAGTGGAGACATTATGCCTATCCAGAAGTCTTTTCTATGTAAATATATAGCTATTCCCATGTGACCCAGGATGCTGTCTATCACTCTTGGGTACAAAATCTGATCTTTATAGACTTCACTGCTCCTGACCCAGATAACCTTCTCTATGTAGATTGTCATAGAAACTGAGGAGACTCAAAACTCAAAACTCGTCAAAATAAGAACTCCGTTAGGAGCTCAATAACAGATGAGGCAGAAGTTACGATGAGTTCAAAGCCAGACTGAACTGCACAGTGAGTTCCAGGTCAGCCTGGGATTTAGTGAGATCCTGCTTTTTAAAAATAAGAAGAAAAAAATGCTGGGCATGGTGGCGCATGCCTTTAATCCCATCATTCAGGATGGTAGAGGTAGGAGGATTGCTGAAAGTTCAAGGCCAGCCTGGGACTAGAGTGAATTACAGGTTAGCCTCTGCTAGAGTGAGATACGACATCAAAGAAAGAAAGGAAGAAAGAAAGAAAGGAAGGAAGGAAGGAAGGAAGGAAGGAAGAAAGAAAGAAAACATCAGCTGGGGAGATGGCTCAGAAATTAAAGGCCCTTGCTTGCAAAAAGCTGGTCTGGGTTTGACTCCCCAGTACCCACATAAACCCAGACACACAAAGTGTTAACACAAAGAGGCCCTAGCATGCCTATACTCTCTCTCCCCCTCTCTCAAATAAATAACAATAAACAAAAACTATGAGAACACCTTTCATGAACTATGGAACATGTTCAAAAGCCCACTTCTAAGAATCTATGGGGTAAAGTAAAAAAGAACCTCAGATTAAAAACTAGACACAGCCACCATGTCCAGCTTTATTTTCACTTAAAAATATGTTTATTAGCCAGGTGTAGTGGCCCACACCTTTAATCCCAGCACTCTGGAGGCAGAGGTAGGAGGGTTGTTATAAGACTGAGGTCAGCCTGAGACTAGAGTGAGTCTTAGGTTAGGTTAACCTGGGATAGAGACACTACCTTAAAAAAAAACAACACTAAAGACACAACCTATTTAATGAAATCATAGCAGAAACTCCCCAAATCTAGTAAAAATATATGGACATTCAAGTCTAGGAGATATTTTGAACCCTAAAGAGAAGGGTAGAAAAGAACTTGTTCAAGTCATAAGAAGAGTCCAAGACTACAGAAAAGTATTAAATGTATGTATGCAGTGCTGAGACTTGAACCTAGGGTAGGCAGCCTATCATTGAGCTATGTCCCTAGCAAACAAAACCCAACATTAAAAGCTATTGTAGAGCTTGGTGCGGTGACTCAAACCTATAATCCAGTACTCAGAGAATAGCTGTGCGTTTCAAGACCAGCCTGGCCTGCAGAGTGAGTTCTAGGTCATCTTGTGCTAGAGTGAAACTCTACCTTAAAAAACCCACCAACCTAGCAATCTTTGTCTCAATTGACCAATAAAAATCTCACTCTCCACTGGAGACTCTGTATTTTTCAGCAAGCAATGAGAACCGGGGACAACCGAACTCCACCAAACGGACCTGATTTGACGGAGAGGGGGGCACCCAAGCAGGAGACCATCCATCTCAAACTCACCATTTAGAGCCCTAACGCAACCTCTAAGGAAGTGGGATGATGAGCAAAAGAGCTATTCCCACAGCAAGGAAGATAACCTAGGGAAGGACAATGGAGAGAGGCACCAAGGGTGCCTGAAATTGTCCAAAACACAAATTTAGAGACTCTTAAAAACCTTATAACTAGGCAAAATTTAAATTCACCCACTATGACTCAGGGAAATTTGCGGAAGAGGGGGCGGAAAGAATGTAAGAGTCATGGGGGGGAGAATAATTAATGCATAAAAGGGAATGTCATCCTGGATTCAATGGCTTTATCTAATAACCTATGATACTGAGCATATTGTTGTGTTAATATATATATACATATATGTATATAATTTTAAGCCAATAAAAACGTTTAAAAAACCCCACAAAGCAATGGTGGAAAGCCACCATTTCCTCACCAAGGCAAATCCGTCAAAATAACATCATATCTCCAACAAAATTCTCAAAAAGCCAGAAGCACATAACATGATCAATTTCAAGTCCTGAGATTAAGTCATCACTAAAATGACCATATTCAGCAAAGCTATCTTTTACAATCAATGGAGAAATCAACCCGTCCATGATAAACCCACACACAGGCAATTAATTCATGGCCACCAGACAGCAACAAAGATACATGAATTCTATAAGAAAAGCTACTCATCTGATAACACTTATCAATGAGCAAAGGAATTCAATAGAAAATTTTCCCCCCAAAAGGGATAAATTTCCAAGAGAAAATTCTCAAAAGGGCATGAAATCAAGAAAAGATACAGTGTTCTGGGGTGGGGTGGGGTCTCAATAAGTATGGCTTGTCACCTTCCTTTGGCCAGGGGGCAGACTGAATAAACTCCAACAAAAAAAAAAAAAAAGAAAGAAAATTCTTTAAAAAAGACAGATTGGGTTGGGAGATGGATCAGTGGTTAAGATACTTGGCCTGCAAAGCCTAACAACCTGGGTTCGATTCCCAGTATCCACATAAAATCAGATGCACAAAGTGGCCCATGCATCTGGAATTCGTTTGCAGCAGCTGAAGGCCCATTCGCTCTCTTTCTCTCTCTCCCTCCCTCCTTGCAAATAAATTAAAAATATTTTTTAAAACACACTAATTGCCAATAAATTGCCAACACACAAAAACTGCTTAACATCTCTATTGGGAAAATGCAAACATTGCAAGGGTTCCTCAATAAAATAATAAAATAACATAAATAACAAAATAATATTTTTAATTCATTTTCAAGCAGAGAGAGAGAGAGAGAGAGAGAGAGAGAGAGAGAGAGAGAGAGAGAGAGAGAGAGAACCAGGGCCACCACCTTGTGGGGGTCTGATTTATGTGGGTACTGGGGAATTGAACCTGGGGCCCTAGGCACTGGAGTCAAGTGCCTTAACCGCTGAGCCATCTCTCCAGCCCAGAAATAACATTTAAAAATAAAGTATAGGGGCTGGGGAGATGGCTCAGCAGTTAGGGCACTTGCTGGTAGAGCCTGGCTGCCCGAGTTCCATTCCCCGGTACCCACATAGGGCCTGATGCACAAAGTGGTGCATGCATCTGGAGTCTTTTTGCAGTGGCTTGAGGCCCTGATGCACCCATTCTCTGTCTCTCTCCTATCTCTCTGCTTGCAATAAAATACAAATAAAAATTTTAAAAATAAAATATTGCCAGAGAGCTGATTGTAGTAGTGCATGCCTTTAATCCCAGCATTCAGGAGGCAAAGTAGGAGGATCACGATGAGTTTGAGGCCACCCTGAGACTACATAATGAATTCCAGATTAGCCTGAGCTAGAGTGAGACCCGGGAACCTACGTGAAGCCAGACACTCTAAGTGGCCAGTGTGCCTGGAATTTTTTTCTGTGGCAGGAGGCCCTGTGGTACCCATATTCCACCCCACCTCTCTCTCTCTCTCTCAAAAATATTTTAAGGGTTGGGAAGATGGCTTTAGCGGTTAAAGGCACTTGCTTGGAAAGGCTGATGTCTTGGGTTACGTTCCCCAGTGCTCACTTAAAACCAGAAGCACAAACTGGTGCATGCATCTGGAGTAGGTTTCCAGCAGCTGGCGGCCCTGGTGCACCCATTCTCTCTCTCTCTCTCTCTCTCTCTCTCTCTCTCTCTCTCTGCTCGCAAATAAATAAATAAAATATTAAAGGAAAAAACTGAACTAAAGGTACGCCTATTGGCTCTTTAAAAATATTTAAAAAATAAAAAAAGAATGCCTAGGCCTTAACACGTTTCCCCAGAACCCCCCATACCCCAAAATGCCACATCACCGAATCCGTATTTGCCACCTTCTGTCCTGTGCATCTGTAATCCTATTGCTTGGGATGTGGATACAGAATACATGGGACCTAGTTTACAGGGGTGTTTACTTTAGCCAAATAATATGTGGGTGACAGGTTCAGCGAGAGAGCCTTTCTCAAAAAAAAAATAAAAATAAAATAAATAGCGTGGTGGTGCACACCTTTCATCCCAGCACACAGGAGGCTTAGGTAGGAGGATCTCCATGAGACCCTATCCTGAAAAAAGAAATAAATAAAAACCAAAAATAAATTAATTTAAATAAACAAGGTAGGGGCTGGAGAAATATCTCAGAGATTAAAGGTGCTTTCTTGCAAAGCCCGTGTGGGCCCAGGTTCATTTTCCCACATACACACAGCACTATTTAGTAAATATTAAAAACATAGGTGGAAATTAATCAAATGAGAGACATTGACATTGGCCTCTACATGCACCCACATCTGCTTCCTTCCCAATAACACCAGTACCTCCTGCCCCCCTCAAAAAAAGCCGTGCATGGTGGCCCTGGCCTTCAGTCCTACCTCTGATTGCGTGAGTTCGAGGCCACCCTGAGACTACATAGTGAATTCCAGGTCAACCTGGGCTAGAGTGAGTGAGATCCTACCTCAAGCAACAAACAAACAAGCAAACAATTCTTTACCCACCAGCAATTCCTTACAAAAAAACTTGAATCAGATTCAAGGAATCCAGCTTTATGGCTCCGTCTATGGTTCCACAGCAAAGAATCCTGACTACCATCTACCAAGCTGTTACTAGAACAAATGACCAGACTCAAAAATTCTCACTTAAACCAGGCGTAGTGGCGCATACCTTTAATCCCAGCACTCGGGAGGCAGAGGTAGGAGGATCGCCGTGAGTTCGAGGTCACCCTGAGACTCCAGAGTGAATTCCAGGTCAGCCTGGGCTAAGCGAGACCCTACATCGAAAAAACAAACAAAAAACAACAAAAAAGTTCCCACTTTTATAGACCCAGACTACCATGTAGCCACACCCACCTCTTCTCTTATTTGCTGCAACAACTGACCTCCCTAAATCCTATCAATTCTGGAAGGCAACAACCGACCTCCCTAAATCCTATCAATTCTGGAAGGCTGAACCATCATGCCCACCTTTTTTTGTGTTTTTTTTTTTTTCAGGTAGGATCTCTTGCCATTGCACCCTGCTAATTAGAATAAAGCTGGGCATGGTGGCTGTCTCTAGTTTCTTTTCTTAAATATTTTTATTCGTTTGCAAACAGAGAGAGACAGACAGAGAGATAGAGAATGGGCACACCAGGGTTGCTAGCCACTGCAAATGAACTCCAGATGCATGCACTACTTTGTGCATCTGGTTTTACATGAGCACTGGGGAATTGAATTTGGGTCATTAGGTTTTGCAGGCAAGAGCCTTAACCACTGAGCAGTCTCTCCAGCCCTGTCTCCAGTTTTTAATCTCAGGGTTTTTTTTTTACCCCATGGATTCTTAGAAATGACATTTTGAACTTGTTCTAGAGTTTATGAAAGGTGCTAAGATTAAAGGCATGAACCACTTCCACCAGCAAGATTAGGCTAATAATTCAAAACGCTTTAAATCAGGGTCTCACTCCAGACTGACCTGGAACTCCCATAGTGGCCTCAAATTTATGGTAATTCTCCTACTTCAGTCTCCTGAGTGCCGGGATTATAGGTGTGAATCACCACGCTCAGCTGTTAACATAGAACTCAACTGGTTTGACTCCTTTTCACACAAGTCAACACAGTCTAATGGGCTGGAGATATGGCTCAACAGTTCAAAGCACTCGCTTGCAAAGCTTGGCTTGTTGGGGTTCGATTCCCCACTACCTGTGTAAAGGCAGATGCACAAATTGTACATCTGGAGTTGGTTTTCAGTGGCTAGAGGCCCTGGTATGCCCATTCTCTCCCCACCCTCCTTGCAAATAAATAAATAAAAATATTTTAAAAATTGTTCTCCAACTAAGTCTGTCCTTGAATTCCTGGTCCTCCTGCCTCCAACTCCACAGTACCGGAACTATAAACTCTTGTCACCATGCTTAACTTTCACCACTGTAGGGATGCCTCATCTGGAGAAATTTATGTCTCCAGAAACAAAAGAGAATTAAGTGACTTTTTTTTTTGGAGACAGGTTCTAACTGTACAGTTTGTCTGAAAATCCCCATGTAGCCTAGGCTTGCCCAAATTTATGATTCCTTTTTCTTAATCTCATTAGTACTAGGATTACAGATGTGTGGCACCATGCCAGGTTTAGGTGACATTTCATTTAATTAATACATTTTTATATATGTTTATATATACAATCATTTATTTATTGATATTCAGGTTTCTTTTTTGTTTTTCAAGGTAGGGTTTCATTCTAGTCCAGGCTGACCTGGAATTCACTAAGTAGATTCAGGTTGGACTCAAATTTACAGCCATGCACATACCTTTGCTGGGATTAAAGTCATGCGCCACCATAACCAGCTATATTCATTTTTTAAAAACTTTGTTTATTTAAGAGAGAGAAAGATAGACAGAGAGAGAGAGAGAGAGAGAGAGAGAGAGAGAGAGAGAGAGAGAGAGAGAGATAATGGACATATGGACATGCCAGGGCCTCCAGCCACAGCAAATGAACTCTGGATGCACCGCCTGTGCATCTGGCTTTACATGGGTCCTGGGGAATCAAACTCGGGTACTTCTGCTTTTTAGGCAAATGCCTTAACCTCTAACCCATCTGTCCAGCCCCCTATATTCAGTTTTAATTTTTTTTTATTGATGTAGGGTCTCATTCTAGCCTAGACCGACTTGGAACACAACACTCTGTAGGTCCAGGTTGGCCTCAAACTCACAACAATTCTCCTACCTCTGCCTCCCAAGTGCTGAGATTAAAGACGTACCACCATGCCTGGTTTATATTCAGTTTTATTGATATTTAACAGGTAAGGAATCTGAAGTCAAAATATATTATTAAGATTGTTAATATATATGTTTTGTGTTATTGAATCAGGGTTTCATGTAGCCCAGTTGGCCCTGAAGTTGTTAGATGGCCAGAGCTGGCCTTGAACTTCTGATCTTCCTACCTCCACCTCCCAGATGCTGAGATTACAAGTGATTGTAGGGTACTTTTTTGTGAGGCAGGGTTTCACTCTATCCCAGGCTCACCCAGAACTCACTCTGTAGCCCAGGCTAGTGTCAAATTCACAGCTATCCTACCCAGCCTCCCAAGTACTGGGATTAAAGGTATGAACCACCATGCCTGGTTTAAGAGACTTTTTTTTTTTTTTTGGCTTTTCAAGGTAGGGTCTCACTCTAGCTCAGGCTAACCTGGAGTTCACTCTGTAGTCTGAGGTTGGCCTTGAACTCATGGCAATCCTCCTACCTCTGCCTCCTGAGTAATGGGATTAAAGGAGTGTGCCACCACACTCGGTTTAAGATACTTGAAGCAACCAGCCAAGCCAGTAGGGGTGCATTGTCAGGAATGTCTATTGCTGAGGGGCCTCCCTAGACTTTTACCATAGGATGAACTTTGCCAAGCCCACAAAACATAGGGAAAGAAAACAAAAATCTGGAGAGATAGCTCAGCAGTTAAGGTGCTTGCCTGCAAAGCCTAAGGACCCAGGTTCAATTCCCCACTACCCACATAAAGCCAGATGCACAAGGTGGTACATGCATCTGGAGTTTGTTTGCAGTGGCTGGAGGCCCTGGTGCACCTATCCTCTCTCTCTCTCTCTGTGCCTCTTCCTCTCAAATCAATTAAATAAAAAAATTAGTGAGCCTTCAATTTCTTCAGCGATCTTAACATTACTACCTACAGTATGATGCCCACATAATACCCACAGTTCCCTTTGCTGCTGCTGAGAAATGACCTTAGTGCCTCTTTGGAGGAATTTTTCCCTCACTGGGGATTGGATTTAATGAAAGATGAGTTGTACAGATTAGTGATCATCAGATGTTCTCCGTCATCTGTATTTCCCAAACATGCTCCTTTCTGAAAATGCCAGTTTATCCAAAGTCACAGAAAACTACCCCAAAATGAAACTCCAGAACTAATAAGGCTTCCTAATCTACACACACAAATGGGTGTCACAATATCTGACAACACACGTAGGCATTAAATAGAGTCAAACAAATTCTCCCAACATTCATATCTCAGCACCCAACCAAAGCAAGCCTCAACCAGAAATGACAGGAAATTACAGTTGTGGAAATGGTGAAGTTATTTAAGTGACGTATTTATCAACCCCAGGTGGATGCCCTTTCAACACAACCCCTCCCTTGATTCAATTATCTCCTAGAGAATTAAAGTTGTCTGTCGTAAGATAGAAGCAGGAAGGTTTCAAGTTCAAGGTCAACCCTGGCGACAGTGGGGTTGCAGCCTAGGCTATGTGATACAGTCTCAAAATACTAAAATAAGGCTTGTTTACAAAAAAAATGAGAGTTGATTGCTGGAGAGAGAGCGCAGAGGTGAAAGGTGCTTGCTTGCTTTTTTATTATTTTTTTTTACACTTTTATTATTGGACTCCTTAGGGATACAGGTAGTTTTTGGCACACAGAAGAAGAAAAAAAAGGGACTGCACTTTTTAAATGGAAGTTGTCAATAAAAAGTTAAAAAAAATCCTTATGGACAATAAATATATATTAAAAAAAAACACAAACTCACACAGTGGGTATTTTTGCTAGCATAATAAAGCCTTAGTAAAACAGAAAAAAAAAAACAAAAACAACAACAACAGCCAGGCGTTGGGGTGCACACCTTTAATCCCAGCACTTGAGAGGCAGAGGCAGGAGGATCACCATGAGTTCAAGGCCAATCAGAGACTTCATAGTGAATTCCAGGTCAGCCTGGGCTAGAGTGAGACCCTACCTCAAAACAACAACAACAACAACAACAATAATAATAATAATATATTTTTTTAAAAGCAGAAGGACCTTCTCTTGCCAAATGCACTCAGAAATTCAGCTTAGACCCCGCCCCTTCCGGTGCTACCGTGCACAAGCCTCTGGAAAGGTTGTCTGGGCTCCAGCATCTGCGCCTGCGTCATGACAGGTGCGCTCGTGGCCTCCTGGGCCCAGGTCCTGGACAGGTGGTTCCTCGAGGGGGGTCCAGCGGTGTGGTCAGTACGCATGCGCGGGGTCTTGGCTGGCAGGAAGGGAGAACCAGGGAAAGAGAGTCTGGGTTAAGAGAAGAGCAGATCAGGGGTACCTGGCTCATTTGGTGGGTATTCAACAAGTTGGGGTGTAGGGCAGGCAAACTGGGGTCCCACCTAATGCCAAGAATTAATTAATGACCCTTCAGCCTCCAGATAAAAGAAGAAAAGAAAAACCAATAGGAAGGGGATTTAAAAATGTCTGGGGATTTAAACCCAGGCTAATCCCAGCCCTCAGGAGGTCGAGAGCTCGAGGCCAGCCTGGCGCTATTATAATATGAATTTCAGGTTAGCTTGGGCTACCAGGCAGAGCTCATCTAAAAATAATTTAATAATAATAATAATTAATAATAATAATAGCAGAGTTGACCTCGAATTCCCAGTCTATCTGCTTCCACCTGACAACAACCATAATGCTGCTGCTTCTGGGGCCTCAAAAATCCAAATAAAATGATGGCCCTGCGTGGTGACGGACACACCTTTAATCCCAGCCCTCGGGGAGGATGAGGCAGGAGGATCTCCCTGAGTTTGAGACCAGCCCGGACTAGAGTAAGACCCTGCTCCAAAGAATAATTAATAAATAATAATAATAATAAACAATAAATAATGGCCCCCCCAAGCTCCGCAAGGGATGTCCTTGGCTGAATTTTCGTGAGGAGGCGGCCGCGGAGACTTGTGGGAAATGAAGTCGCTCCTGCGCATGCGCAGTGGGCGCCCAGGGCGCCCCCTTGTGGTCGTGGGCGGATTGATCACCGCAGCCTCTCTAAGAGAGCAAGATCCAAGGTGATGGGTTCAATCCCCCCACTTCTGCAGTGATGATGGAATTGATTAATAATCATAATATGGGCTGGAGAGATGGCTCAGC
>PVHP010033198.1:4561-18770 GCA_004024765.1 Zapus hudsonius | reverse complement strand
GTCACCCACCTGCTCAGCCAGGTGAAACAATGGGCTGGTCCCTGTCACTTCTCTTTCCCTGGGTATCTTTCCCTAGTCACCTTCACCTGGGCTCTGCCTGGAAGCCCCTAGCCCTCATGCATGGTCCAGCCAGGTTGCCACCCCGTCCTCTGCTCCCCCGTCCATAAACGGATTTGGATGCCATCATTTAGGGGCTGCCATTGCTCACAGACTCACAGACTCACAGACATACCTCTTCTCTCTCCTGGGTGTGAGTTTCTCCAGGGCAGCAGCTGAGTTTTCCCGTATCCAGGGTCTGCTCCTGGGCACTTCTGAGAGTCAGTAGGTGTTTGTTACTGTAGATGTTTGCTGAAACAATGGATGGATAAGTGAGAGAGGACCCCAGCCTCTGCTCCCCTGCCCACTCCGGGGAGCCCTGTTAGACAGTGCCCGTCCCTCCAGCATCCTTTCCTGTCCTGTTTCCTCCCAGTGCAAGGCTCATAGCTGGCTGTGGTGACGTGTTATGTTCCTAGATACCCTTGTCCTTCCAAGGTACCCAGAGGACTGGAACATGAGTTTCTTAGGGTGAGGACAGAGCTATATCCACATGTGATGCCTGGTGTCTGTGGCCTGCCTGGGCCATGTTGGGTTGAGTGACAACGCTGAACTTTGGTGCTCTGCAGCCCTCCCTACCCCAGCTCTTATGGTACTTATTGGAAGTACATGAAGCGTTTGGTTTTTATGGGTGTCTTGTTTGGCAACGTGGAGACTAGGGTAGGAGGATAACAGGATGTTTAAAAAGAATATAATGTGAAATTTGTCTCCTTAAGTTTTAATCACATCTTAATAGTTTGTCTAGCTTTAGTGCATTTCTGTAGCCCTTTCAAAAATAGAAATAAATATAAGAATTCTCTTTTCTCTCATGGTGCTGGTTATTGAACCCAAGCCTCACACGTACAGTGTAAGGGTTCTATCACTGTGATCCCTTCCTTGCACTGGGCTCTCTTATTATTATTCTTTTTGGAACAGTATTGGTGTTTAATATTCTTCGTTGCCACAGGAATTGCTACTTAAGGGCTTGTTCCAATGCAAAGTTTCATTAAGAAGAAGACACAGTGCAGGATACATGGTGTCTAATGGCAATGATCTTAATAGACTTACTACAAGTAGACAACTGTTTTCCAGACAACTGCTGACTATAAACAGTATGTCTCAGTCAGTGAAGCTCTCTTATTTTTAAAGCAAATGCTTTGTGCTTTTTTGAAGTGCTCAGTGGACTCGGTTTCCCCTATCACATTTTCCCTCAGTCCATCTATGTCACGAGTATGGGCATTATTCTCCCTGTTCCCAAGGGCCAGACCAGTATGGAGAGATCCTGGGTTTCTTCCTGTCTCATCCAGTTGAGGGATGTGGCTCCAGGACACAGCTCATTCTTCCAGAGGTCTGCTCCAACCTCGGTCCTTCATTGTGGAAGACAGGTGCCCATGTTCCTGCTATGCCTCTCTTCTGCCCCAGGAGGTGAACACATGGGAGATGGACTGGAAACACGGAACCAGGGACTGTTCAGCTTCCATCACCAAGACCAAAATGCCACCATTCTTGAGTGTCATGGATTCTCAGTCCTCTGCCACTCGTTTGGGAGAAGTTATTCTCTTTTCGCTCTTTCCATCATCTCCATCTGTTGCGGTCAGCTTTCTAGTTGCTGCGCAAAAAGAACCCAAACAAAAGCGGCTTGTAGAGGAATGGGTTTATTTGGCTTACGGACTCGAGGGGAGACTCCATTCTGGCAGGGAAAACGATGGCAGGAGCAGAGGGCTGGACATCACCTCTGCCACAGCACTGCAAACAGCGGCAGGAAGGTGTGCCAAATACTGGCAAGGGGGAGCTGGCTTATAACCCCCATATGCCCACCCCCAACAACACAGCTTCATCGGTTGAAGTTGTAAAACCCAAACTGCCATCAGCTGAGGATCGATCTATCAGAACACATTCAATTGTTTGTGGGGGACACCTGTATCAAACCATGACACCATCTCTCCTCCAGGGTGTCCAACCTGCAGTCCACAGGCTGAATGCAGCCTCATGTGGCCAAGGATAGCCGTGAAGGTGGCCCAACATAAAAATCACAAACTCGGGTAAAACATTATGAGAATATTTTTTTGCCATTCGTTTGATTGGGTGGTTCTTGAGTATGAACTTTGTAAATAACAATGCCAAAAGGTTGGAAACATTTGCAAATGGAGTCCTTTCCGTGGGCTACCAGGAAAAATAATGATCCGAATTGTTGACATTTTCAAAAATCCATGCTTTTAAAAATTCTTTTACAAGTAAAATAAAACAGCCATTTCCAGGCCCTGCAGGCAAATTTCCCCTTCTAACCCCTCTCTGTGAGGAAGGGTCTCTCTGGCTTCTTGACTCACCCTGAACATCTGCACTAGGAATGAACAGAAATACACATCTCATGGGGTGATGGGGTCAAGTGCGTTATTGTGTATGAAGTGTATAGAATCAGGGCCTGATACACGTTAACTCCTCAGCTGTTACTGTTTCCTATTTAAAAACATCTATTTTGAGAATTTTAATACTTGAAATGTACCGTAATTTGATTGCATTCCCATTCTATCACCCTCTTTTGTCTCCCCGCCTACACCCCATTTCATCCCAAACCCTCCTCTTTTCAAACAATTCTTCTGTTTTGAAGCCTCATTCTTTTTTTTCCTCCTTTGTCCTCTAGGTCAAAATGTTGATGGGTTCAGAATTGTTCAGGTCTTATGGAGGTAATCACAAGCACTGAGAGGGTATGAGGACAAAGGTCAGTTCATGTCTCAAGTACGGCGCCCCAAAGTACTCCATTCCACCCTGTGGCTCTTACATTCTTTCTGTCCCCCTCTTCTGCAGTGCTCCCTGAGCCTTGGAGGGTGTGATAGAGATGACTCGGCCAGCGCTAAGCACTGGGCTTCTCTTTTTCTCATCATCTCCATGAGCCTTGGGTCTCCAGTATTCACTGTCCTCTTTACAAAGAAGCGTCTCCAACCAAAAGTGAGAATAGCATTGACCAATGAACATAAACATTTAGAAGGCAGTTTGATGGGTTTAGTATATCCACTTAGCCAAACAACAGTACAGCTTTCCTCCTAAGACCTATGACCTTCCAAGACATGGGCTTTTAGCTTGGTTTCCAGTACCAGGCATGAATTCCTTCCCTCTGGGCCTCAAATCCAATCAGAGAGCAGTTCGTTATCCCCATGACTTATGTACCACTATTGCACCAATGGACACATCTTGCATGTGGCTGGTTATGCAGCTTGCAGGGTTCACTGTTTCTTAAGACTGTTGATGACTTTTCTCCCCCAGCAGCTAACATAGCATTTTCTATCACCATGGCAACTAGCCAGCAGGGAGGTGGATTCCAGCTCAATTCCAGCTTGATTTCTCCGAGTCCAGTGACTGCAGCATGTGGGGGTCTTCAGCAATAGGGTCTTACTATCTAGTTCTGGTGGGTAGCCAAGAGCATTGGGAATATCCTATATTGTCTTGGGAGCCTCATAGGTCTCCCAGACAAATCATTCACTTGTTCCAATGTCTCTTTCTCTAATTATTCATTCATTAGTTGACAGACATCTAGGCTGATTCCATTTTCTAGCTATTGCAAATAGAGCAGCAACAGACACGGCTAAGTAAATCGCTCTAGAATGTGGAGTCCTTAAGGTTTATGCTGAGGAATGGTTTAGCTGGGTCATATACTGCCTGTTCAGCTGCAATTGTTTGAGAGATGACCACCATTGAGATTGGGCCAAGTGGTCTGCATTGGAACAGCAGGAAGAGCATGGACTTTTTGAAGTAAGGGACATGAATGCTCTGTTCTCCCCTGGATTAGGAAGTTGGTAGTCCATCTGATGCTATGGAGTATAACAAATGCAGGAAGAGAGGGTCATTAGATTTGGACACAGTTTTGTTTTTGAAAAATGGCTATCGGCAATGTGAAGCAGGTGTGCTAGAATGCTGCCATGGAGGCCGATGGAGCCAAGAGGATGAATTGTGGGTTGCAATGGAGACCCAGTTAATTCCAGGACTATGAATGACTGCCAAAGCAAGCTGCCAGAATCAGAAGAAGTTTTCCTGGACTGTGAGTAGCAGAGCTGAAGGGGTGGAATTGAATCTCCAAGAAACTTATTACTGGTTAGAATTATTGAACTTGGAGTTAGAGATTGAGGTTTCCCAGCTTGTTTTAAATCTTATATGGGTTCAATCTGTTTTTTGCCATGCCTCATGTTATCTTTTGCAGTATGAATGATCTGTGCCATTATGGGTTTGCTTTTTGGTATTATGGCTCAGTTGAAAGAAAAACTGTGGGAACTTATGGAGTTGAGCTGAACACGACATATTTTGTATCATGTATGATTATTAGTTTGTGGGGGTCAGGGGTGGACTGTCATGGTTTGATCCGGGTGTCCCCCACAAACAAATGAATGTGTTCTGAATGATCAATCCTCAGCTGATGGCAGTTCAGGAATTAGAACCTCACCAGAGCTGTGTTGTTGGGGTTGGCTTATGGGGGTTATAAGCCAGCTTCCCCTTGCCAGTGTTGGGTACACCTTCCTGCCTCTGTTTGCAGTGCTGTGGCAGAGGTGATGTCCACCCCTCTGCTCATGCCATCGTTTTCCCTGCCATGATGGAGTCTCCCCTTGAGTCCGTAAGCCTAATAAACCCATTCTCCACAAGCTGCTTTTGCTTGGGTTCTGCGCAACAACTAGAATGCTGACTGTAAGATCATTGCTGGGACAAAATACCTACCAAAACTAATTACGGGAGGAAAGGCTTGTTTCAGATCACAGTTCTAGTGGGTGGAGCCCACCAGGGCCCTGGGGAAGGCATGGCAGCAAGGGCTCGAAGTCACGGTCAAGTTCACGGCGAGGAAGCAGCGAGTGATGAATGCTACTGTTTTTGTAGTCTAGCCCCCCCACCCGTGGAATGGGGCTGCCCATCTTCTCACCTTAAATAACCTAATCAACAGTCCCTCACAGGGAATCCCAGAGGCTAACATGATCTAGGTAACCCCTCACAGGTGACTGAAGGGGTGAAGATACTCTGGAGGTAAGGGTGGTGGGTTCCTCAAAGACCCTGGCACCACCCTAGAGGGGGTGGCTCTTCTTACCATTGGGTGGTGGACTGCCTTCTCCTGCAGGGCAGAGGGGGCTGGTGCAAAGACAAGGGGGATTAGACATAATAGGTGGCTTGGGGCAACTCTCCATAGGAACAGGAGTCCACAGCCTGTCCTGACCCTGACCTGCACCCTCTCAACTGGGGGGAGGGCACTGGGGAAGGATCAGCCCAGCCCTGGGTAAAAGGAAAAGCCTGCCATGCCAGTCCCCACGCCTGTTTAACAGCCTAGAGCAGGAACAGGTGGCAGGTAGGTGGGAAGAATCGGACTGGCACAGTCCCCAGCCTCTGTCCAATACAGGAGGAATCAGGTAGCTGAAAAGCTCTGACCAGGGGGTCAGGGGAGCCAGGGAAAGGAAGTTTCCATTTGCATACAGCTCCCACAGCCCAGGGGCTGGGAGAAGGCAGATTTGTTTGTAAAGTGCTCTAGCTGGGCCAGCTAGAAGGCAAGCTTGGAAGAAAGCAGGCCAGGCCAGGAACTAGAAACCAGGCATTCCTGACCAGCAGAAGTCCCACCATGATTTCTGCAGGAGTGACTTGGAAGGGTACGCTGATAATTCTTCCATTAATCCTCACCAATCACCAACCACCCTGTGTCCACACACCAACCAATACATGTTAATGTCACCTGGACTGTTCTGCTCACAGCTGAAGGTTCTGGGTCAATGGAATTTAGGTTATTCAAAGTTGTGGCCCTAACCTGGACTCCTCAATGGAAGCTGCACCTTGAGTTTCTTTCTGGGCAGCGGGTGCTTGTGTCTGCCAACCCATAGGCTCACACCTCATTGAGGATCACTGGGAAATCCACGTGGATGTCAGGAGGATCCAGATTCACCATGCCCTGAGGAATCAGATTCCTATGTACCCACCTCAGCTGGTCTGCTTCTGCCTGTTCTTGGAGCCAAGGCCAAGGCCAAGGCCAAGGGCCAGAGGCCATGTGCTTTGGACCCCCTGGCGCCCATGTCAAGGGGGCGGCTGCCACGAGGCCCTGCTCCAGCCTCTGCTTGCAGGTGGCTGCCTTCCCAAGACCTCTCTCTATGTCAGTAAAATAACAGCGGACTGCGTCTCCTCTCATTGACTTTGAGTTCCCAATTATCTTATTAAAAATTTAAAATGCTATTTCACATATAATAAGAGTTTTTTCATAGTTCATACGAAATGATTGTTTTTCATAACTGCCTTCGTTGAAGAATAAATAACATTAGCTCTAACTTTTGCTGCATAAGGAGCACTTTCTGTAATTCTCATGAAGCATGCCGACTGGACAAGAACAGCGTTGCCTCAAGTTTGTTTTCCACCTGTGAATCTCTAGATTTCTTTAAGTCACTGAAGTGAGGGGCTTCGGGGCTCTAATCAATGTTTATTTCCTTGTTTGAGCTGGCATCACTCCCTTAGGAACTTTGGAGGAGTCCTATCTCCATAATCAGGAAGTTCCCTGGTGGTGTCAGGGCCTCCAGCCCTCTCAGGCCTCAGGTTGGCAGGCTTTACTGGAGGCTGGGCTGAGGAAGGTGCTCTGGGAGGGTGTGGCCATTGGGCCCTTTCCCAGGGAGGAGGAACCCAGGCTTATTCACAGGGTGGGTACCCAGGTGTTCTCAGCCAGGTCTGGTTTTACCTGAGGTCCTCTCAGTGCTGCCGAAGGAGCTGGCCCTGAACCTCAGACCTCTGTTCTTTCTCTTTTGTTGGATCTTGGACTGTTGTCTTTTCTTTCAGAAGTGAGATTTGAGTGCTTCATTTCCAGGGAGGGAGCACCCTCTCGAGCCAGAGAGAACCAAACCAAGGCTGGAGGAGGAGACCTGCGCTGGTGCTGGAGGAGGGGTAGGGCTTGGAGGCTAGATCTGAAGGAGGGGACTGGCAGCCAATGAGGGGTGAGAGGTCTGCACCCTGACCTGCTGGGACAGCACAGGTTCAGGTATTTCTGAGCTCCATTATGGGGCTAGACTTCATTAGGTTCAAATGTGAATATGATTCTTTTAAATAAGAAGAGTCTTTCTATTTTTCATTATTTTAATAGTAATAGCACTTATTCTTTCAAAACCTAAGGCTGTGGGTTTTGGGATTACCTCAATTCAATTCCTTGCCTTTCTCTGAAGCCCTGAGACTGTTCCATTTCCTTCGTTCCCTGTTCAGATGTTCTTTACATCACAGATGAGGATGTGCAGTGAGGCGTGCCAGGGCTCCAGTCTGTCCTGCCAGGTGTGTTTGCACTTGGGATGTGGGTGGGAGACACCATGAGTTATGATGCTGTCAACATCTGGGCTCCATTCAGCCTTCAGACTGCAGGTGTGTGATGTGGCAAGCATAGCGCAGAGCTTGTGATGGTTGGGAAAGCAGCAGGATTCAGGGACCAGGGGTCAAACCTTCTGTTGACCAGGACAGGAAATGGTCCAGCAGTGCTCAAGAAGAAGCTCATGTTCTGGGTAAATTATTCTTTGCCTCCCATTTGGCCAATAAGGGGGCTGAACACTTCCCCATAGACTTATGGGGAACCTTCCTCAGCGTGATGGGCTCCGGTGTCTTTGACAGGTTTCCTGAATGAATGACCTCATGTATTAATTGCTAGGAGGTTTTTTAAAAAATATCTTTATTGTCAATGACTAGATACATTGTATGAGCAAATCTTGTGATGGTACCCCCATTTCCCATCCCATTGGGGACCCTCCTTGGTGGGCATACTGGATCTGTCCATGGCTAGGAGGTTTCTTGTCCTGATGCAGAAAGCATTTCTGTGTGCAAACCTTCAGCTGTGACGTTGAACACTTTGATCTGGAGAGGCTGATTGCAGTGTCCAAACTGAAGGGTGGTGTGGATCCCATTTCATCTCAATTCCCCCTTGCAATCAATATTTCTGAGTTGGGGGAAAAGTGGATGATTTGGTTGTTAGCATGGGAAGCTGATATTTCACTGAGCATGAGGAAGTAGTTCATTTCTGCCTGAAAAGCAGAAGAGATTCCTGGAGCTGGGGAAGACAGAAGTGATGCTGAATTTTATCTTCCTGTTGAGAATTTCCATCACAGAAGACAGTGTTTGCATTTCCTGGCAGAGGCCTTTGAGTCTGACAGGTCTGGGTAGTAGTGATAGTGTAGAAATGTAGGCGTGATGGCTTGGTTCAGGGGTCCCCTATAAATTTAATGTGCTCTGAATGCTTGATCCCCAGCTGATGGCAGTTTTGGAATTGGAACCTTGTTGGAGCTGTGTTGTTGGGGGTGGGGTTACAGCCAGCTTTCCCTTGCCAGTGTGTGGCACACCTTCCCACCGCTGTTCTCAGTGCTGTGGGGGAGGTGATGTCCACCCTCTGCTCATGCTGTCATTTTCCCTGCCATCATGGAGCGCCCCCTCGAGTCCATAAACCAAAATAAACTCCTTTCTCCACAAACTGATTTGGTTGGGTTCTTTGCGGCAACAATGAGAAAGCTGCCTACAGCAGTAGGCAAGTGTCCTAAACCTTGGAAGAATGCATATCACAAGTCACTGTGAGGATTAATAAATGCCCATGGAGTCCTCAGACAAGGCTTAATGAATGCCCATATCATAGAAAGTGGTAACTGCACTTGTTATTCTCATTCTCATTAGAGACGAGATTAACTGAGCATTTGTTCCTGCCAGGATCTTTGAGGAGTGGGGAGGGGGGAAACCGGCTGACACTATACATTTCTTAATGTCCAATAGCACAAGGGTGAATTTGTCATTCTCTCCATCTGAGCAGCAGTATTCCCATTATTTGAAAAAAGGGCTCGGAATATTTATAAGGATTCTGTTAGGATAAATAGAAAGTTTCAGCAGCAGATATAAAAATACTTCTATGGGGTTTACTTGTAAGGGCCACTGAAGGACTTTAGAAATTGTTACATGTGTTTACACTGAAAGGCTCAAGATCAGCCCAGAGCTTCTATGAGGGTCCAGGAGTTCATGGGGTGGTAGATGTGGGTGGAGAGGGGACTGACTAGACATAAACATTAGTGATCTCACATTAGTACATCCCCTGAGGTGTGCAGGAGTCCCCAAGACTCCTGACCCAGCAGGGCCCTCAGAAGGCCGACATTACAGCCGGGAGGTAGACAGGCTGCATGTAGTTTGGGGATGCTCCATTTACTCAGTGAGAACAGTCATGTTAACTGTCAGTGTCCTCCAGAGTCACCGCCCTCCAGAGCTGTTGACAACACCCTCCCTCTGGTATCCTGGGACCTTGTGATGATGCCGGCCTGGCTTCTAGTCTTCTCTGCTCTGGGTCTACAAGCATGGGGTAAGTGTTGTTTCCTTGCATCGGAAGTGCTCTGGTTGAGTGACATCCAACTGTCACTAAGTTAAGTAAGAGAAATAGACTCTCCTGTGCTGGAGGGCAGTGGAACTTTGCCATTTAGAGCACTGTTTGGTGTTGAAAAATTCACATCATGGCTACTTGTTAAGATCTCCAACAGGTTCTCTCTCTGAATCATATTTGATTCCATGATATAAGCATAATACCATCCATTTCTTAGAATTGTGAGGGTTGGACTGGAGAGATAGCTCAGCTGTTAAGGCATTTGCCCACAAAGCCGAAGGACCCGAGTTCGATTCCCCAGTACCCACATAAAACCAGATGCACAAGGTGGTGCATGTGTCTGGACTTCGTTTGCAGTGGCTGAAGGCCCTGGCATGCTCATTCTCTCTCTATATGCCTCTCTCTCTCTCTCAAATATATAAAATATTTTAAAAAAAGAAATGTGAGGGCTATATTAATTATCAAGTGTAAGGCATTTATTTAGCACAGTGCCAGGTAGTTTGCAGCTATGATTTAATCATCTCGTTTTGCCATCATTACCACTATACCAGTTACAGTTAAACCTAGCACAGAGATCATATTTATAAATAATGCAAATTTCTTAAGAACACCAAACCCCTTACTGCATTAGAATATGTTTTATAGTTTCATAATGTAATTAGACATAGAACATGCTCAATAAACAAATTTTGTTAAATTAAAAGGAATTAGAGTTTGTTGATTCTTAAATATTGGGCTTTTTTGTTTTGTTTTGTTTTGTTTTTCTATTGTCTGACATACACACTTACTGTTTGGAACCAACTATAATCTGTTTGGAAGTACTGAAATCTAGCCATCCCTCACCTTCTACCACTTAAGCAGCTATGTTAATGGGATTATTTTGAGTTAGTGTTTGAACAACTCATGGATGAGGGGACTCGTCTACTCAAGGTAATGATAACCCACTGAGCATGGTGGCACATGCCTCTATTCCCAGCACTTGGTAGGCATAGGTATGGCTTTTGCCATGAGTTAGAGGCCAGCATGGGCTACAGAGTGAGTTCCAAGTCAGCCTGGGCCAGAGTGAGACCATGCTTCAAAAAATGCAAAAAAAAAGTCATAATGACAGCAATCTTTGTATGTGGCACTATGACATCCACCTTTGGGTCTATTAGTAGATACACAGATCAACCAGAAAACTTCCTGTTGCTCAGCTGGGCACTGGGTGGATGCAGTGACCTTTGCGTGGAGGATGGCCTGAGGAAGGGCAGGAGGATAAAGACCTCATTGGTGCAGGTGGGAGAGGCAGGGACAGGCTGAGACCAGAGCTGTCTGTGGTTCTCCTGTGTTGCTCTCTACACAACGGATGGTCTCAGGAGGGCAAGAGGCTCTGGGCGATGGGATGGGGTGTCTGGCTTGTACCTCTGAACATGGTGGGTAGGTGTTGGTTTAGCATCAGTACCAATGATTCTTTGCAGGGCACATTCCACAGTTATCTGTGAGTGAACCCAAAGCCAGAGTCATCTCAGAGACACCTATGAACCTGTTTGGAAGCATCTCATCAATCATTCCCAAGAGTCTCCATGGTGAGGTATTTTCAGGATTGATTGGGTTTCCTTAGGACTTGAATATGTCTGGGCTAGGAATGGGTGAGTGGGGTAGAATCCAAAAGGCTCACCTGCAATTGACTCCCATGGACTGTCCTGCCTTCTCATGCAGAGGTGTGTTCCTTTGCCCATGAGGAGGATAGGGTGAGTAGAAAACCCAAGAGAAGAAAGAGAAAACCCAGGAAGAAGTGACATGTGCTCGACTCCTCAGCTCCAGTGTGAGAGTGGATACACCCTCTCCTTGGAGAACTTCTGGGGCTCCCAAGAGTATAGGGAGTCCCAAGACTCCCTATAGAGTCTATGTGGGGCTCTCACAGCTCTACCCGTGGCAGGACTTGCATCGGGAAGAGACAAACTTATACCTTTTGTTCAGGGAACACAAGACTCATGTCCTCCAAGTTCAGGGCAGGAACAAAGACAATGCTTCCTACTGCCTCCTTACTAAGGTGCTTTGAGAAGAGCCAGGATAGTCTTGGAGCTAGGCGTGGGGTGATGGCTGTGGATGCTTTCTGATTTCACAAAGATCAAGCAGATCAGAGAAGTGGGAATGGGACTTGGTCTCCAGTGAAATGATGAACAAGGCTGAGTGAAGAGTCTGTGTACAGGTTGCTGGCCCAAACTGGGCTATGGTTACAGGAAGGGAAAGCTATGGGTGATGAGGCTCCCACCAAAGTCCCTGTCCCCACAGTATGGCAGCCAGGGCCTTAGATAGATCCTGTTACATGCCAGCTTGTGGTCTCTCTTTTAGGCACTCTCACCATAGTTTCCCGCAAGGAGTGGGGGGCGAGTCCACTTACCTGCAGAGCTCTGCTAAGCCCACCTGCGCCCTACCTCATCATGGACCAGCTCACCAGGATGGAGTGCCAGGCGCAGGCCACCTGCAGTCAGATGCTGCGTGCTCTACAATCCCACTCGGTTCACAGCAATGGCTGGTGTGATGTGGCCTTCAAGTAAGAGGCCATACCCAACGTTACTCCATTCAGGCAGCTTTTTCCATTTTATGGGCTCCCTCCATGCTGCTCTTATGATCTGTGAAGCATTTTAAAAAGTCAACCAAATTCAGAGCTCCTCAAAAGCCATTAGGAGAGACGACTCAGCCATTCACTTATGTTGTCTTTGACCCTGGGAGCTTCTGAAGGGAAGCAGTGGGTTATTTAAGAGCCACAGCCCCTCTCTGGGAGCTCACAGAGGAATTCACAGATGTCCCACAGTCAGCCCTTCCCAGGTGGAAGCCTTATCACCCTCATTTCAGAGGTGAAAATGCCACAGTCTGTTAGAAACCCAGGAGTTTGTTTAACATCACACAGCACAGAGCAAGGAAGCATGGACTCTCTGGTCAGTCCATCCCTATGAACCTCACAGACAGGGCTTAGGCCTATGAAGCATTCTCCCACTTCTTTTTTTATATTGTATTTTTATTTACATGCAAGACAAGAGAGAAAAGAGAGAGAGAGCCCCTGCACCATCTTTGTGCATCTAGCTTTGTGTGGGCACTGGGGAATCGAACCTGGGCCATCAGGGATGCCAGGGCATGAGTGACCATCCCAAATGGTGGGATGGAGAGGACCATGTTAAAAGGACAAGACATGCTCTAGGTCCTTGCATTGAGCACTGAGTTATCTACTTAGAAGCTTATATCACGGAAACCTGAAAGTTGTCGCTTGGCCTCAGGAATGAGGAGGTAGGTAGATATATGATGAGAAAGAGGAGGGGCGGGGTTTTCCACACAGAATTCTAAAGACACGTGAATTCTGAATTAGCCATTTTGGAAAGGATAATTTCTGCTTTCTTGTTCAGTTCATTTCAACGCAAGTGAGTAAGGGCAGCTGGAGTCCATGGTGGTAGCTGCCTGAGCCCTAGGATGGTGGACCTTCCTGGACCGCTCTCTGTGCTCACTACAGCTCATTTGCTTCTCCTGTCCTGTGCCCCCTCGACCCCGTGGTTGTCGCTGCAGTGATTCCCAGGTCTTCTCAACCACTGGACCTCTAAGTCAGGTTTCTGCAATGACACTAACCATCAGGAACTGTCCACATTCGACTAAGCAAAGGCTGCTGTGGAGATGACAGAGGAATATACTAGAAATACTGGCAGCAAAACCAGGGAAATGGTGGACTTGCTTGGGGTCCCATTCCTATTCTCACTCAATGCAGGGTCTTCCCCTGACCTCAGGAAAGTGTTCTTTCTGTCTTTAGTTTGCTGTGGAAATTTATGTCCTAGTAAAAAGGCGAACATGGCCAACGTTATGAAGACATCCATTCTTAAGTCTTTTTGGAAAGTGGAGGACAAGAACTTATGAAAAGGCAGAAATAAAGGAAGAATAGAATTTAAAAATATATATATACTTTGAGGTTTAAAATACACTGAATAAAATTAAAATTGTAAATCAATTCCTGTGATAAGGGAGAGCTTACAAGAATCTCTGAGTTTAAAAACAACTCCCAATATCAGGTAATTTTCGGAAAGAAGGTTCAAGTTCTTGGTTCTGTAATTTTAAAACATGACTAGTTAATCTGGGCATGGTGTCATACACCTGTAACCTCAGCAACTTGGGATGCCGAGGCAGGAAGATTTCTCTGAATTGAAGGCACATCTAGACTACACAGTAAGTTCTAGGCCAGGTTGGGTGACACAGAATGACCGTGTTTCAACCCATGACCTCCTCAAAACAACAATGACCCCCAAACCCTATAGCATGATATGTTAACTATCAGTCATGAAAAAGTTGAATGAATGTCTTCAGGTCTGTAAGTTACTCTTTCAAATTCCACTCTAAACCAAATGATTATTTTTTTAAGGTAAGAGTCTGAAAAACACAACACATATAAACTAAGTTGTCCCCAAAGTGAAGTTTATTCCCGTGTCTCATGAAGGTTCTAAAATTTGTTATTTTTCCTCCCAATACTATGTTCTATAGCATGTTACTTATGTATAAGCCATTAGAACCACATTGATCTTTTTGTGTGTGTGTGTTTTTAATATATATTTATTGTCCATAATGAGTTACATTATTTAGTGGGCAAACCATGCGTTGTTATCCCGAATTCCCCAATTCCCCCCCTCCCCATCCCTGATCAGTTGGATATCCTCCTCTGTGGGCTGTCTGTATTAGTCCTTGTGGCAAGGGATCCTGTATATCTTAGTACTCATCCCGGTCTTCCTGGCCCAAGTGTGTTGTTACTGATGGGTGCCATGCCTCCGGACAGTCTCCCCCACCACGGCTCTCACA
>PVHP010033197.1:0-19809 GCA_004024765.1 Zapus hudsonius | reverse complement strand
TTAGAACCCCATAACAACACAGATCCAGGGAGGTTGTAAAACCCAAACTGCCATCAGCTGAGGATCCATCAATCAGCACACATTTATTTGTTTGTGGGGGACACCTGCATCAAACCATGACAATGTACAACTCACCATTAATGCTGCCTAGAACTACTTGAAAATGGAACAAAGGTAGAAAGAAGAGTTGCATCTGTCACAAACCACAGTAAAAGAGAAACAGGTGAAGAGATGGATAAAGCTGCAAAAAGTTTTATCTTGAAATTAGAATATGCAAATTTGTGAATAAGATTCTTAAAAAATTCACAGTAAAAATTATTCTTTTTGCAAACAAGCCTTTCCATTAATCTGTAACCTCAGGGTAAGTTAGGTTATTTGGGAAAGATGTGAGGAAGCACTTGCATTCTGAATCCATAATGAATACTTTGTGGTCATAGTAAAGAGCTATGATAATTTTCCAAGTTGTATTTATTGCATCATCTGTTTTTCCATAGACACATGGAATAATGAGCTATTATTATTTAAATTATAATGAATTACAATACTTAAATATATTATTTGACACTTCATTTTCTTTTTTATAATTATTGATTTTCACATGAATAGGCAATCTTGTCCTATTTTACTATGTAATAGTTTAACTTTCTTTATCTGAAAATGCAAGCATATTTTTACCAATACCAAATAAAGATAAGAAATTGTCATTTATCTTACACTAATTAGTCTTTTAAATGTAATAGAAACTCTTTATAATTGGTAACTTTTCATTCTAAATGATTGCTTTCAATGTATTCTGTTGATGGTAAACAAATAAAACTGAAAACTATTATTTGACAATTTTACCTGCTATTTCACTAAAACAGGAATAATATTTTTCTCATATTTGCTTTCTGTATTTGTGAACTGTCTTCCTGGAGGAACTGCTTTTTGTATACTAAGAAAATATGTTTATTAAGCTGAGAAATAAAAACTGTGGAAAGAGAGAGATTTGTCAGTCTTTGAAATTTCGAGGGTTGCAAACAATGGGGCTAGGGAAAAAGCACAATTTGTGACAGGCAAAAACAGCTTAGTAACCATATGCAGAATAAAAATCAGAGACTAACTGTAATTTTAATTCTTAGAATGGAAATTTAGTGCCATGTTTTATATTATTATTTCATTCTACCTTTTATCTAAAATGAACAAATCTAGAGAAGCCTGCTGTGGCTAAATACCCATAGCAGAGAAATAGGAAAAACAAAATAAAATAAAAACCAGTGAAAGAAGGCATGGAAACTTTTCTCACTAAATCTTTCTCTTGCTCTGTGTTCATTTCTCTGGACAAGCACATATGTGTGCTGGGAATGACTCAGTCATCATGGGAGATAAGGTGTACATGTGTGTGCTGGAAATAACAGTCACCACAGGCGTTACATTTTTCATATGTGTACTGGGAAAGATTTCGTCATCAAGGAAAGAGACACAGTGTCTGTGTGTATGCTAGGAAAGAGTTAGTCATTGTGGGAGATTTTATTTGTGAGCTGGGGATGAGTTAGTGACTATAAGAGATAAAATGTATGGCTTTGATCACAACAATAAATATTATCACTTAACACAAATTAATTATTTGGAGAAGATTAATGACTTTGAGCATCAATCTAAGTGTGCCATCCTGAAAAAGAAGCTGAGAAATTTTAGATAAAGGAAAACTTAAAAACTCAAACTATTAATGGATCTTTGAATTAGGAACAACATCAGCTATAGTCAGGAGTTGTTTTTAGAAAAAATACTCTTATTTAGTCAGTGAATTAATTATTGATGATTAGACATACAGTATTGGCTCTATATAAGATCCTCTAAGAAAAACTAAAAATAGTCACAATTTTATTATTAATGTACCAAAAGAGGAGTGAATTGCCATAGCCCATGAACATTTTCTATCACACTATACTTATATTTAAATCTAGTCCTTATTCCTATTGCTAGCTCCCTTACAGGCTTTTTATTAGAAACGTTTTCCTATTCCTCATGCTGCTTTCAAAACTCTTTGAGCGTTATTATGTATTACTTTATATAAATATATTTCACCATGTCAATTAAAATTTGTGGTAAGCTTATAATTTTATTTGAAATTATACAGAAATATTGACTATAATATAATATAACATAAGCACTATGTCTGGGGAGGCAGACATAGAAGGATCACTGTAAGTTCATGGAAACTGAGAATATATAGTGAATTCCAGGTCATCCTGTGCTAGAGCAAGACCGTACCTCAACAAAACAAAACAAAAAAAAAATTTGAAGTGTCTGAAGGGAAAATTTGGCTATAATCTTTTTTTTTCTGTAATGCATTTATCCAAAAATATACAAACATACTAATGCCGAGTGGAATTTGCCTAGAGTTTTCTTTTTATATCTTAATATGTTACAATAGTACATATTCTAATTGTTGTGGCATCATATTTGCAGGCATATAAAATCTGCAAAATCTCATTATAATGCAATGTTTTTACATATTCCAATCTTGAGGTGGTTGTGTACAATTTCATTACAAAACTTCTGCTGTCAAAAGTTATGAGAATAAAGCTTCAGGATTTACAGGTTCTGACCTATACATATGAGAAAGTAATTACTTTTAGCACCTTTAAATGAGCTACCAGGAAAACCAAGGACAGATAGCCATAACTCAGCACAATCATGAGAAAAACTGACATTTCTCTCAATCTGCTTAAGAAAACAGTGCTAGTGGTGAACCTGTGAGGAGAAATGTTATCACCTTTTCTATTATCTGGGAACTCCCAACCATGCCTCACACTTGCCACCAGCCAGAACAATAACAAGGAACAGATTTTTCACAAAGTCAGTATCCAGGTTTATAGGGCAGGAGAGAAAAAGAGTAGAACCTGAATCTGGACGGGCCTTTGCAAAGTGCTTTGAATAGTCCCATTATTTTACATAGTTATATGTTTACATATACCATGGAGATGCTTACATAACCTATTCTCAAATGGCTGAGTGAACATGATAAACTTTTAAAGTTTGATTTTGATTTTGATAAACGTTGAATTGAAACAAAATCAAGATCATTTTCCCAAGATGTGATGAGGGCTTGGGGAATAACATCAGGAAATTAAATACAGAAATGTCGCTGATTCCTGTCATCCAGACATTTCTGTTTGGTCAAAGAGATCATTTTAATATATTATTCTCCAAGTTGCTCATTTTTCTGTGACATGCATGCTATTTTTGTCCTTTGTTTTCAAATCAACTGATTCCAAATTTTAATTAATTAGAACATTATTTTTGCATTAAAAAGATGGTTATTATTTATATTGATTAGTTCTATATGAAATTCTGGCAAATAGAAAATATTTTTTGAGAAAGAAATGGTCTGTCCATTTTATAAGATAAATTCATTTTGAAGATTTCTAAATGTACACTGATTAAATAGAACAGCATGATAATGTCTTGGAGAAACTTCAAAGTTAAACCATTCCGTGAAAGATAATTTTATTTCTTTTTGGTAAAGAATTTGTCAAATTTCTTACACTACTTTTTCTGAGTGTATGTTGATGTTGGGTGCATGTGTGTTCAGTTGTGTGTGTATGTGTTAAACTATATGGAGGACAGAGACAACTTCAAGGAGGAATCCTATGTGACTTCTTCACATCAGCAGGTAGGCTGCAGGGCCGGTAGGGCTGGCCTGTAATACCTCAATGGCTTCTCTAAAATTATACACTTCTCCAACAAGGCTTCATCTCCAAAATGTTCCATAAACTTCTAGAATAGCACCAAGTGGCAATTATATAGTCAAACACATGTGTCTCTAGGGGACCTCATTCAGACGCTGATGCCCAAAGACTCAGGCCATCCAATAATGCAAAATGCACTATTTCCAACTTTAAAAGTCTCATAGTTCACTTTCTTGGCCAGATCATTGTTCAAAAACCAGCTGGGAAACACCTAACTGGGACCAAGGTGTGACTCTTGCCTTTTCCCTGCTTCTAAAATTTCTATGAAGCAACTTTGCCAAATCTTCAGACCTTCAGTTTCAAATATAATGTTTAAAACATTGGTCAAATATCTTCTTGATACTTCAGTCAGACTCTTCTGATTTGGTTTCTTACGCACAGTCCTGACTTCTGGGGTTTATTATTTGTCTCTGAATATTCAATTTTTTTGCTGAAATTAGTCTAAGGCAGCTTAACCAGAATGTACCATGGTTCAGTCAATGTTTGGTCATGCTCCATATCTTATTTGGCTTTTTTTCCCTTTTTCTCCACCATCGCTGAGGTAGGTTGATGGCCCTGGCCTGTCTTCAGCAAGAATTCTGTAGGTTGGTTCATCCAGAAACCATTTATACTAATTGTATTAGTCAGTGTTCTCTACAGGGAACAGAGTTGATAGAATGGATTATAATAAAAGGGAATTTATTGGGGGAGTTTACGACAGTCCAACATTAGCAGTCTGCAGGTCCACTGGTGAAGGAGCCAGTAGCTGTTCAGTTCATCTGGCTGGAGGCCTCAGGAATCCCAATCCAGCCCTGAAGGACTGAAGGCTCCCTGGGGAGCAGCAGCTTCTCAGTCCATGATGTGAGGCTGAGGAATCCGGTTGCTATGTCCAGGAAGGGTAGGAGAGCTGGATGCAAATGCAAATCACAAACAAGCACCAGCAGCCCAGGGAGGATGGAAGCAGCTTCCCTTCCCCTCAAGCTTCCTTATATTTAGTTCCCTTAGAAGGCCCACCCACTCCGGGGAAGGACTCACTCTGGAGAAGGGAATTCCTCTCTTTTCCAAAATCCCAAAAGGATATTGTCAATCCTTCCTTCAGGCAAGTTTAGAGACCCACCCAAGATTACTATGGATTATTACATAGATCAAATTGACGAATAAATTTAACCATCACACTTTGTGTTCAAAAATGAGCCCAGTTCTATCTTGGGCTCTTCTCTTTCCTCCAATATAACAGTCCTGAGGAAAATGTTTTACAATTTAAACACTATTCAACTATTTTTTTTCTTTGACAATATATGTTAGTTAATTGTTGAACTGAGGTTAATTTAAGGAGATATATAGACTTAATCTTCACCTGAATTGAATGAACAAGAAAAAATGAAAGTGAATTCATAAATGAATTTAAGAGTGTTCTAATTCTTAAATTATCCAGAATCTAGCAAATACTTTGGAGATAGAAAAGTATATATTTTAAGTGAGAAATTATGGACTATGAAAGTAGAAAAGATTCACATTTGCATGACAATCTAATTTTTACCTTGGTCCATCCAGTCAGTACAAAAGATATATGAAATACTCTATCAGAGGGATTCATTGAGTCTGGTAATTTTGATTTTGACAAGATATTCTATATAAAAAATGGAGAGAAACAAAAAGCTTTAAATACTTATCTGTTTCTGCCAAAAATAAATATTCAAATAATTCACTCTAAGGAGAAAAAGATTTCTCCAATTATTTTCCTAATAATTAATTGGAGTGTTCAATTCCATATGTTTATTGAGCTATGGAAACTAACTACTCCCATTTTTTCTCATCATCTGCTCAACAATAAACTCAGCAATCAGGAAAATATTATTCGTCATTTTACTGACATCTCTGCATTGCATCCAATTTGATTTATATAAAATTAAAGCATTAATGATGTGTGGAACCAATCTTGTGCTGGAGATAATTACTCAGATTAATTAACATGAATATGTTACTTTTACTTTTGTCATATGGATGCTGCATACCAACTCTGTTCCAGGGATGACATGTGAAATTAGATAATTTTTAAAGGTGACACAGCTTACAATTATCAGTTAATAAATCTGTGGAATCATCATACCTTTGCTCTTTCCTTGATTGAAATATTTTTTTCTTTTCACCTGAAAATTGAGTAGATGTTTTAATCGTAAATCATCTTAAAGATTATTTTAGCTAAACTACACTACAAGTTAATGGATATATGATTAATGCTGAACTTTTATTATTAGTTCCATGGCATCACTTTTATTAAAAGAGGAAATATGATTTTTTTCCTGACTGATTCCTGCCAATCTAAGCCCTCAAGTAACACAACCTTTCACTCTTCCTAGCAGTGAAGTAAGAACCTAAGAAGATTCATTTTGACCTTTTTTTGCAGAGAAATCAAATTTCAGGTTAATGAAAGCTTAATGGAGAAATGACAGTTAATTAAGATATGTAGAGAGCTAGATTTTTCTTTTGAAATTTATTAAACTGAAGGGAATTTTTCTTACCTTCTGTATCAATCCAAAGAAAAAGCAGGAATTTAACTCTCCTCAGTTAATTCCATTATCATGACCAAAATGTTCACTTATTTTGAATTTTAGATGATACACATCTAAACTATATCCAATAAAAATATATGATTGTAGACTTTTCTATATAATGAAAATATCACAAATCTGGAACTACTGTATTTTCAATATTTAAGGAAAATGTGGAGGGAAAATACTCTAGGAGAATACAAAAGTGGCTTAGCTTCAGTTTATTTGGTGAAATGACAATAACTACTTCATATTTATATTTAAATTGAGAAATTTCTCACTCTCTCTCTGTCTCTCTCTCTCCTTCTCTCCCTCTCTCTTTTGTTAGTATTGGTTAAAGGACCCAGGATCTTTCCCATGTATAACTCTATGGAAGTGTACTATTGAAATATATTCAGATTTACTCTTTCATAAGTGAAATTCATATGTGAATGTACTATGTGATATAACTCAAATGTGTGTATCCTTTGCCCTCATCAGTTCTATAATTAAAATGATTCAGAGACATCAAGTATGACATGGGTAAAATAAACAACAGCATCATAGTACATAATACAATGTGGTTATCTTTGGAATAGGAAGGTCATTTAGATTTGAACAAATGCCACTTGAATTAAGAGAAGAATCCAGGATCCACGGAATAGGTAAAGGAAGGCTCAGGTGAATATATGTGAAAGAGAGAAACTGCTTGTTGTCATACAGAAAGGATAGTGTTTGCAAAGGCAGGAACTGGTTTAAGATGTTTAAGTGATTAGAAGAAAGACGATGTATTTAGCAGATAAAAAGTAAGGGAGGCAAACAGGATAATTACACAGGGTTTGTGAAAACATGTGAAGAAAATAGTCTTCAACTCTTTCACATTTAGAGAGTTTTTTGTTTGTTTGTTTTAAATTTGCTTTTCTGTCTTCTTGTTCTGTGGAGAATTGATCAAACAATTAGACATAAGAGAGTAGCCTGCAGTACAAACTAGACAAATGGTGACACTGAAAACTACATAAAAATAATTTAAAGAACTTAGTTATTGATGAAATTATGTTGGATGTGAGTCAAAAGGAATTATCAGTAGTAAATTACAATATTAACACTGAAAAAATTAACAATAACTATATGAGATGAAGCTAGAAATAACATTAAGAGAAAAATGTTACATTTTGGGGAATGATAAATAAAATTATATAAAAACAAAATAATAAGTTGATACTTTTGAAGAGTTCATAGTTGTTTATTGTCTATAGAATATTCAGATAGTTGGCAGAAAACTAAGGAACAATATGCTCGTGTATAAAGAGAACTTAGAATATAGAAGTGAAAATGAACCATCAAATCAGTGCTATAGAATTTGTGCATTTAATTATTGCTGCAAACTCTTTGTTCATTATAGGTCTTTTTAATTTGCTTATATATTCTCTCTTTAATTTGAATAGGTCATGTGCATTCAGAAATATGTTTTTATCCTGTTTTATGTGCTTTAATAGTATTCTATAGTGTTCTAATAGATTTCACTGGGTTCTTTAGTAAGAACTTCTTTTTTTCATTTCTGACTTTTTACTGTGTCTCCTTTCTTTCTCATGGTTCATTTGGCTAGGGGTTTATCAGTCTTATTAAATTTTTCAAAGAGCCATTTGATTGATTGTTATAGTTATTTTATCCTTTATTAAATTCATTTCTTCCCCATCTTTTATTGTTTTTACTCATCTACTGGCTTGGGAGTGGCTTCTTGTTTGTTCTAACCATCTAGATAATTATGTTATTTATTTGAGATCTGGCTAGATTTTAATATGTGCACTTATATCAATAAAACTTTACATGTATGATTATTTTTACTACATTCCAGAGGATCTACTAGGTTGTGTTTACATTCTCATTTGTTTTTGGAATTTTTAAATTTCCTCTTGGATTTTTTTTTCCCAATGACCAACTGTTTATTCAATGTCACATGAAAAAGGATTCTTTAGCAATATTCCTGGAAGGGATTAATCACAGATGTCCTAAACAAACCAAGAACAAATTATGTTGTGTAAAGAAAGAGAACAGACACTTCTAGAAAGAATGATTATGCATTCATGACAGTTCTGGAATATTAGAATATTTACACAGCACAGTATCCATGGTGATAGCATAAGCAGATCTGCATATGGAGCTGATGGATGAGCATATGCTTAGCTCATACAAGGATGTGTGTTTGATCTACAACCTTGTACAATGAGAGCAGAAAAAGTGAAGTCAGCATAAAATGTGAAGAATGGTGCAGGCAAGGAGCATCCTTCTCTGGGGCCTGAAGGGAGGTGAGGTAGAAACGGTCAAGCATCCCATTTCCTCAAGCTGCATGTCTGGAAGGAAGTTTCCCTTAAATTTTGTTTTGAATTCTAGATAACTGGGAACACTTTTACTTTTAGTGATAAGAATATTTGGGTTTAAAGTTTGCGGCATTTGACTCTCTGTTCTTTTGAGAGTTCGCTTAGTAAGACCTTCTCCAGGTCAGCCCATTTTTCTCTAAATTTTGGTATTTCAATTTTCCTTTCAGCTGAATAAAATTGCAATGTGTAAATATACCATAGTTTTGTTATCCATTCCTCCATGCATGGGCATTTTGGTTGATTCCAATTCTTGGCTGTTATGAATTGAGCTGCTATAAACATAGTTACTCAAAAGTCTCTATCCTGTGACATCTTGCTGGTAGATGCCTAGTAGAGGGATAGCTGGGTCCATTAGTAGCTCTATATCCATTCTGTTGAGGAGTCTCCACACTGCTTTCCAAAGTGGTTGAACTAGCTTGCGGTCCCACCAGCAGTGGATGAGGGTTCCTTTGGTTCTTTGGTTACTTCCCCCCCCCCCAATCCTCACCAGCAACTATTTTTTTTTTTTTAATGATCGCCATTCTGACTGGAGTAAGGTGGTGTCTCATTGTGGTTTTGATTTACATTTCCCTGATGCTTAAAGATACTGAGCACATTCTTAGATGTGTAAAGGCTATTTCTGTTTCTTCCTCTGTGAATTCTCTGTTGAGATCAGTGCCCCATTTTGCTAGATGCAGTTTGAGTTTTTGCTATTAATTTTTTTTTTGAGTTCTCTGTACGTTCTTGAGATTAGGCCTCTGTCTGAGTTGTAGCTAGCAAAAGTCATCTCCCATTTTGATGGACGTCTATTGGATCTGAGTAGAATATTTTTTGTCTGTATAGAAACTTTTGTGACTGGTGAGGTCCCATTAGTTAAGTCGTTGTTGCAATTCCTGGGCTACTGGAGATTTGCTCAGGAGGTTTTTCCCTACTCCTAACTCATGTAGAGTTCCTCCTATTTTTTTTTCCTTCCAGAGTGTTCATGGTTTCTTGGTTTACATTGAGATCTCTGACCCATTTGGAGTTCATTTTAGTGCATGCTGAAATGTGTGGGTCTATTTTCATTTTTTTACATGTTTTTATCCAATTTGTCCAGCACCATATGTTAAAAACACTATATTTAGCCCAGTGTACATTGTTGGCATCCTTGTCAAAGACCAAGTAACTAATGTTATTTTCATTGAAAGCTGGGTCTTCAATTCTATTCCACTGGTCTGTCTGTCTGTTTTTCTGCCAATACCATGCTGTTTTAGTTACTATGGCTTTTTAGTATGTTTTAAAGTCTGGCAGGGTGATACCTTCTGAATAAGTTTTTTGTTTGTTTGTTTTTTTACTTAGAATAATTATAGCTATCCAAGGTCTTTTACCTTCCAGATAAATTTTGAGATTATTTTTTTCTATGTCTGTAAAGATAGGTTGGGATTTTTATTGGGATGGTGTTGAATCTATAGATAACTTTTGGCAGAATTGCCAGTTTTACTATATTGATTTGCCCTATCAATGAGCATGCAATGTCTTTCCATCTCATCATATCCTCCTCTATTTCCTTTTTGAGTGATTCAATATTGTCCTTATATAAGTCTTTCACAACCTTGGTTAGTGATAGTCCAAGGTATTTGATTTTCTTTAAGGTTATAGAAAATGGGACAGTCACTCTGATGTGTTTTTCTGTATGCTTGTCTGCTGCATATAGAAAGTACTGATTTTTGTGTGTTAATTTTGTATCCTGCCACTTTGCTGAAGGCATTGATCAACTTCAAGAGTTTACTATGCTATTCTTTGGGTCTGATATATATATATATATATATATATATATATATATATATATAGGATCATGTCATCTGTAAAGAGGGATAGTTTAATTTCTTCCTTTCTGATATGTATCCCTTTTATGCTTTTCTCCTATTTTATTGCCTGGGCTAGAACTTCCAGCAATATGTTAAAGAGCTGTGGTGAGAGTGGACAACCCTGTCTTGTTCCTGAATTAAGTAGGAACTCCTTGAGTCCTTCCCCGTTGAGAATGGTTTGTACCTTAGGGGATATGTATATTGTGTTTATCATGTTGATGTGTGGAACATCTATGCCTATTCTTTCTAGGGTTTTGAAAATGAAGTGGTTTTGAATATTGTCAAAGGCCTTCTCAGCATCTCTTGTGAAGACCATGTGGTTTTTGTGGTTGAGTCTATTAATGTGGTGAATTACATTTATTGACTTACGTATGTTGAACCATCCCTGCATCCCTGGCATGAAGCTCACTTGCTCAGGGTAAATGATAATTTTGAGGTGGCTTTGTATACGGTTTGCTATTCTTTGTTCAGAATTTTTCATCTAAGTTCATCAGGTCAGGAAAAGTGAGAGTTTATGAGAGATGGGTAAGGGATGGGGGGAACAGGATGACTTACCCAGGAAACTAAAAAACAATGTGGTTCAGAAATCATAAAATCCTTATGGGCATAACATAACCTATTGAACAAGTAGTGGGCTTCACCTGGCAAGAGGGGCTGTTAATAGAAGGGGAGTGAGTCTAAGCCTGTGGGAAAATTGATCAGTCTGGCAAATCCGGATCCCAGTCACTGGCTCCTTACTTCACTGAGCTGTAAAAAAAAAGTGACCCATGAGGTCCCAAAAACAAGGCAGGATTCTGTCAAAGCACTTGAATACACACCCCATTATGAAACAGGATCTTGTTGCTGAGGAAACAACAGAAAGCCATCTATCATCATTGATAGACCCCCCTACCCCATGGACTGATGCAGACTGCCCACTGAGAAGGATATCCAGTCGATTGAGGACAGGGAAGAGTGAACTTGGGGAAATGGTGATACCGACTCATTATTGGCCCATCTAAATACGGACAATAAAGGGAAAAAAAAATAAGAAACTCATGGCCTTGAAACAGATAAGGTTTGTCAGAACCATTTGCTCTAGTTGAAACATGTAAAATTTATTGTTTTTAAAGTATCATCCAAAACTTGAACAATGTAATCATATGTACTTGTTTTTCTTTTGAGAAAATGTGACTTAATATTAATAAAAAATAACTCAGTGTAAAGAAATTGAGGGAATCTTTAGTCACATTAAGAAACACAAACACCTCAAGCTCAGATGCATGTTCAAAGTTTGCTTTCCTACCAGTAAGTATTAAAGTGAGTGCTGGATGGATCCAATCAGGCCAATCACTGTAGCTGAGTTCCTTACACAGCTGCACAGAGCCTCAGGTTGTCATTGCTGACAATTCAGCATGAAACTGAAGAGGGAAGCCTGACATATGCAAGCAAGCACAGATAACAAACCTCACAGCAACAATTTTTAAAGTGTGTTTTCTGAATCAATAAACCTTTAAGACCAACAAAACTTTATTTTTTCAACAAAGACAAGTTTGATATAAGAAAAGAATAATACAACCATGACTTCTTTTAAAAATGGAAAGATATTTTTACAAGAAGTATAAAAATGTAAACTAAAAAATTGTCTTAAATTCCCTGAGAAATGGCTCAGCAGTTAAGGCATTTGTCTGCAAAGCCTAACAACCTAGGTTTGATTTCCCAGTACCCATATAAAGTCAGATACACAAAGTTGCACATGTATCTAGAGTTTGCACTGGCTAATGAGACCTGGCATGCCCATTCTCTCTCTCTCTCTCTCTCTCTCTCTCTCTCTCTCTCTCTCTCTCTCTCTCTCTCTCCTGGCAAATAAATAAATATAATTTTAAGCAAACAAACAAAAAAGAATATTTGGGTCCATTGTCTTGGCCAGTTTTATGTGGTGGTAAGAGTGTTAGGTAGAGAAAGGACAATTGGACAATGAGATGGATATTAGAGGTAAATTAAACTAAATTCAGTAATTTTTAAGAAAATGTATTGCTGCTGGCATGGTGGTGTATGCCTTTAAACCCAGCACTTGGAGGCTGAGGTAGGAGAATCACAGTGAGTCTGAGGCCACCCTGAGACTTCATAGTGAATTATAGGTCAGCCTGGGGTAGAGGGAGACCCTATCTTGAAAAACCGAAAACACACATACACACACACACACACACACACACACAGAGAGAGAGAGAGAGAGAGAGAGAGAGAGAGAGAGAGAGACACTATATATATATATATATATATATATATATATATATATATGGGATCAATAAGAGTCATTTTATTGTTTCTGTTTTTATATCATTTTGTTTAAAGGATTTTTTTTTATTAAACTAATATGTATACATTATAATTTATGTCATTTTCACCTCTATAATTTCATTTGTCTTAAGAGAACCATGATCCTAGAAAATCTAGTATCATGATTTAAATTTAAAAACAGGCAAATGAGATTAAAATAAGTGAGTCAAATTGTTTGGAAATGTTACATATTTTTAATAGACCTGACTCAAATGAAATAAAAAGTCTTAGAATGAAAATAAAGCAAAATGGTGAATAATCCTCTATTTCACTACTATTATGACCAAAGCTCCCTGTAAGAAGATTCAGAGTATGAGAATTCTACCAAATGATATCAAACTAACACATCCTAGAATTATGTGTATGCAATAGAGCAATTTTGAGGGTGGAGGATTTTCTGTGCTCTTTTCCTCTCAGTTGACTGAGTGTTTGATTGGCATCATAAACGGCTCCCAAATCTCTGCTGTCTATTGACTCTTTCTTCTGAATTCCTGGCTTTTGTTTTTTGGGTGGACCTTTTTTAATTGAAAATTCTCCCAACATTTTAAACACTATATTGATGAAATATAAAATATTTTACCATGTAATAGTCTCCCTGTCTAAGTTCCTATATATTCCCAGGGAACTACAATTCTCAGAGTTATACAGCATCAAGGCTTTAGAGATACATCTATTTCGCCAACATTTTACTTCCCTATCAAGTTCTATTTCTTTCCTTTTGTAAAATTTCACAGGTTGAACTATTTTGATATATTTTTGAAATAGCACATTGATTGCAGTCATTTTTATAACAATTTTCTTCTAGCTTATTTTATGCCTGCAGAACTCCCTTCTGCAAACTACCTTATGTGAGAATGTTCTCTCCAAACATGACTCTTTCTTTTCTTTAATAACGTTCCCTCCTCTATAAATAGCGTTCAGACATTTCACTCTGATATTCAAGGCCATGAGTAAAGTGCTCAAATGAAAATCCTTATACCAACCCACTATTCACTTATATGAACATTTCACTGCAGGTCAATCTATAAATACTTTACCCTTAAGATGTCTCATTCCTTATTCCCTTCTCTCCGTGCCTCGTCTTTTACTAAGGTGTCTCACCTCTTTTTTCTGTGTATTTATTTCCCAGAACTCATTTTATTTTATCCCCCAGACTCACGAGAAGTTTTCTTTATCATTTCATTTTTATGGGGATTATTTCACTGCTGTTTTCCCTACAGAAACCATGTCTGACTCCTTACACTCTTTTCCCCTTCTAGTGCAGATAATTTCTTAATATATAGTCTTTAATATTATGTGCACTGCCAAAACAGAAAAATAAATGACTAACACTGTTACTTTTTTAAAAAATATGTTTGCCACTCCCAGACAAAACCATATGAAAATTCTTTTAGTAGGGTCTGAGCTTTCCCAATATGTGGGTCTTAGGGGGAGAAGAACTCACTTCCCACTACAATATCATGATTTGTAGTCATTTTACTTCCTAATGTGAAGATTCAGTATCTATGCTTGAGCTGAATCAAACAGATTTTTTTTTTAGCTAAGAATGAGAGAAGGAAAGAGTAGCCATCAAAGCAGTGTCAACTTTGAGACTGTCAGCTTCCGACGTCACAGTCCTGGTAGAGGCAGGGTGCTGGCCCTGTGTGGGGCATGCATCGTGTTCCCTACTTTTGTGACATATTTTTTTTCACTGGGCCTGGCTCTGGGTTCTCTATATCTATCTCTGGGTATCATTTTTAGTAGATACCTGACAATGCATGGAGATATACATTTATCTGTTCAGTGGAGTATCTTCTTGTCAACAGTAGCTAGAGTGTTTTTTCAGTCTTTCAAATGATAATCTAGCAAATCATCAAGCAAGTTTTTGAAATACTCAGAGAAACAGGTGTCCTTTTCCCTCACATTTATTGCTGAAATCATAACCAATGGTGCTTCAGAAATAACTACTTAGGTTAGAGCATTCTTAAGTATGGGAACCCATTATAAGAAGGGAAAAGTTGAAGACTCTGCAACACAAGCAGAAGATCATGTGAAATGATGGCAGAAACCAGAATTATAATTCTATATGTCTAAGAACATCAGGGAATCCCAAAAATGCACGAGAATCCAGGAGAAAGGCCCATGAGAAGCTGGGAGAGAGGCATGCATCAGAACCTTTCTCTGAATTCTCAGAAGAAGCCACTCTTGCTGGGTCCATTATCTGACAGTTTCAGTCTTCTGAATTGGTAATACACTTTTCTGTGGTTTGCATTATTCATTTTTTATTTCTTCACTATAACACAATTAGTGACAAGCAAACTAAAAATATATGAACTGATTAACAAACCATACATCCTCTCATATATATTATGGAGTTATCTAATCCATGTGTCAAGTCAACCAAAACCATAAGCACAATAGAATAAGATCACGTTTTCAACTTTGTAAGTATTAGGTATGAAAGAATAATAAAAGCTCTAACATTTGCATGGAGTATATTTTTTGTTACAAAATGATATTTATCATGCACAAAATGATGTGATTTCATAGAAACATACAAGATACTTTAAGAAGCTTTAAAAAACAAAGAAAGAAAGGAAGGAAGGAAGGAAGGGAGGAAGGAAGGAAGGAAGGAAGGAAGGAAGGAAGGAAGGAAGGAAGAAAGGAAGGAAGGAAGGAAGGAACCAAAAACAAAAAACAGGTAGTCTTGATCAAGAAGACAAAAATCACAGAATTGAGTTTCTGAGTTTTCTGCCTCTATGATGTGGTGATGCTCAGCCCCATATTTGTCGTTAGTGTGAGCCATGGGCAGAAAAAGAAAGGAGGACAGAGAGTTGTGAATATATTTTCAAAAGGAGGGCCTGGACCATTAAACAATCTCAAATATTTAAAAATATAAGACAGAGTTTTATTGAGCTAAGATTGGATGAAATGTTAGAAACACCATGCCAGCTGAAGTAGAAGGCTGGGGGATTCCGTTGGCCATTCTACTTAAGGAATACCTCTCTGGAGTATGAAGGTTTGGGCCATTGCTGGCTAGGTCACATTAACATATGACACCCTGAACAAAGCCTATTGGTTTGGGTTGTTTTATTTAAATGAACACTTTGGGTGTATCAAGCAGTTGAGCGTCACCTTTACCATGTGGTGATGTTTTCCTTTGTGGTAAAGCTAGACATTTGTATTTAACATTAAAGTTCCAATTTTTGGGGAAAAATTCATGAGACTTTTCAATCACCATTGTCAGGTTACAGAAGATTAACTTGGACAACAGAAAAATCAAACATTCCAGGGATGTTAGTAGGTTATTTTTCATCTAAAACTATTCAAATGTTCGTGACCTGTACCGGTCAGCCTCTGATAGTCATTTACGAAATACATTTGACCATAATTCTTTACATTTCTTCTATCTACATTTGTACCAAAAGAAGTGTCAGGAAAACCTAAATAATATTATTATCTAGAAGTTGTAATTATTTATTTATTCACATGGAAAGAGAGAGAACACACAATAGGGCCTCTTAAATCTACACACGAGCTGCAGATGCATGCGCCACTTTGTGTATCTGGCTTTACCCGGGTACTGGGGAATTTAACCTGGGTCATCAGGCTTTGTAAAACAAGGGCCATTCACAAATGAGCCATCTCCTCAGTCCATGAACATTAAATATTTGAAATAAAAACTGTTTCCAAGCTTAAATGTTTCAAAATTGAAATTGTAAGTACCTATAATTTTAATATAAACCTGGGATGTTAAAGCAAATAAATTATGTGTATGAGTTATTGATAGAGCACCTCAAACTGAGATTTCAGTCTAGCTAAACTGACTCATATTTTATTATTTACAGGCCATTCTGATATGTAGCACTTTCTTTGATTCTAAGGATAATCCCATAACTCACAAAGACTATTATCTGTTTTACAAATAAAACAGAGAGATTCAGAGAAGTAAATTGGTTTACTGAGAATTATAGTATTGTTGTGACAAAGGATAGATAGCAGCATTAAGGAGGTGATCTTGCCTGGTGTTTACTCAGTGTGATATGAGATCTTGATCCTGAATGGTTGGCCACACAAGCATGACCTTAGGTTAAGGTGTCTTGCATTTGGAAGAAGTGCAATTATTTTATAATTCTAAAGCTAAACAACCCCAAATGTGACTGCAGTATATTTTTATTTTATTTTATTTATTTGCAAAGAGAGAAGCAGAAGGAAAAGGAGAGAGGGGACATTCTTCCATGGCCTCTTGCCACTGAAAGGAAAGCCAGATGTATGTGCTACTTTGGGTAACGAGCATTAGGTGGGCACTGGGATCCTAAACTGTCAGATTTTTCAAGCAAGTGGCTGTAACCACTGTATAATCTCTCCATCCCAAATAACTCCTATATGATGCTTAACACAGCCACACAAGTAATTAATCACGCATGGCTTTTTCCAGGGCATATAACAAAATTTGTATATCACTTCCACTAATGTCTGAAAAAGTCAAGAAGTCTTCTCATACAGTATAAGCACTATGATTAAATGTTTTGGTCCCTACAGAATTTATATGTTGTATTGTATCTTAACCTCTGGGTTGATGGCATTAGAATGTGGTAAGGTTTGTGTGCAACCCAAATTTTAGGGGAAAATTATGTTAATCCAAGTTCTGCAATTGTGAGTCACTAGAAGGCTCTAAAGTCCTAGCAACACTTCACTACACAGATAAAAGGAGGAGAGCAAATGGTTAAAAGAAAAGGTTAAGCTTGTTTTAGGGGCAGCGATGGTTCAGTTCATTGTCAAATTGACCTGTTTAATAATCTTCAGTCATCTTGGGTGGGTCTCTGAGTTTGCCTGCAGAAAAGATTGACAAAAGGAGGAGACCCTCCTCCAGAGTGAGCCTCCCATCCAGTGGGTGGGTCTTCTAGAAGGGGACTGGACATAAGGAAGCTTGAGGAGAAGGGTGCCTCCCTTCCTCCCCCTGCTGCTGATGCTTGTTTGTGTTTTGCACTTGCATCCCGTTCTCCTACCCTTTCTGGACATTGGAACCTAGTTTCTTCAGCAGCACCTTGTGGACTGAAGAGTAGCCACTTCCCAGGAAGCCTTCAGTCTTTCAGGGCTGGATTGGGACTGCTGAGGCCTCCAGCCAGGTGGACTGAACAACTAGTGGTTCCTTCACCCATGGTCCTGCAGACAGCTATTTTTGGACTGTCATAAGCTACCCCAATAAATTCCCTTTTACTACAATCCTTTCTATCAATTCTGATCCTCTAGAGAACCCTGACTAATACAGGGGCTAAACTCTGGGATGGAGTCCCTGAAGTGGGTGTTGTGGACATTTCTTCCTTATGGATATTCTTCAACCATCCCTGGGCCCTTAGAGCATCAAGGTATGCCTGATGAAAAGAGTGCTAGCTTGGAGCCTTTCAGACCCAGGGGACCCATTTGGAGAGACAGGTACAAGAGGTGTAAGAACACAGTCCCACTCCACTCTCCCTGTCTTTCAATGGGAATGAACAGTTCAAACCAACCCTCTTACCCATGGGGAGGGGAGATATGTTAGTGCTCCCAGGCTGTATGATAGAATTAGAAAGCAGTATAGCTCATGAGGAATGACTTTGGATTATATTAAACTAATAAAAGTTGTATCTACCATTTAAATCACTACACCCAACATCATTGATAAAACAATTAACAGGTGTTGGGCTGTTTTCAGGCTGCATGGCACCTTGCTAACCTTTCTAACAGAATTATCATTTTGTTAGCTGATGAATCCTGGGAACTGTTTGTGTTTACTTGGAACTTCAAAGAGTTTCTCTATTGATACTGTCCCAATCTCAGGGTTTGTCATAGAATGCTGGTTCAGGACTTTGCTTCACTATCCTGCTCACCCTTTATAAAAAGGTTTCATTATATAATGCTAGCTCTTGAGTGTCTTACAGATTTAAGAAGCTGAAAGGAACTGAAAATAGTTACAGTGTTGAAATGAAAGTGTCTGGCACAAGCAATGTTACTCTGAGAGGTCATAGGTTACTGAGTGTGCCAAGGGAGGGTTAGCTCCATAGACATTGTTGGCCTGGTATCTTTGTGAGTTACAGCAAATATCAATGTTATACCCACTTCTACTTTCATGCCAGAACTACATGTAAGACTGTTCATTAAGGCACTCAATGCTTTGGTTGTAAAACATGGATTAAATCAGGTAAGGTCTTAGCCAGAAGTTAGCTCCCTGTCAGCTAACTTTTATAGTACCAAAGGATACTCTCCAGGCTGATGGAGAAAAATTGTCACTGACAGTCCTCAGATATGGACTTTGCATGATATACTGCCAACATGCCAGACAAGATGTTCCCACTAATGCCATAGTGACATTATTGTTGTGGGTACAACAAATTGTTTTCTGATTGGATTCAAGCTTCAGTTCACAGGAGGAAAGTCAACTTTTGGACTAAAACCAGGGCAAGGACTGTGGTTGGGAAGGTTCAAGTGTTCAATGGTTTATCTAGCACTGCTGTTAATCTCTTAAAAGATGTGATATGCCTGTCATTATTTCTAAACATTGTACTTATGTTGTAGATTACTACATCCTTTAACCTTGGTTAAAAAGGGAAGTGTCCCTCACCCCCTGTGGGACGAGGTTGCTACACAGACTCATAACCATGCCAAGCTATAGATATTAAGTGATCTTTGCTATGCCAGAGTGATCCAGCGCTCGCCCATAAATGGAGCAAAATAAACATCTATATCATTGCCTACAAAGCTCAGAGAATATAAAGAAATGAAGGGGAACAGTGTTGTGAGCTTATTTATTTCAAATTGAAGTCTTCCTTTCTGTGAAGAGAAGAGTGGCTCATAAGATGCAGGAAACTAATTATATGTATGTGTCCCAAGAAGATAAGGATAGATATGACTCATGTCATTGAATGTTAGAAGATTCACAAGGCCTTTTGAAGGTTAAATACACATTAAATAGTTGTTGGGGACAGATGGCATTGGTGGAGCTGCCTACAAGTTGTGTGAGAAGCTTTAGGGATGAAGCTTTTTTGAACTGTCACCTGTACTTGGGCCTGTTGATGTGCAGCAG
>PVHP010033196.1:0-19823 GCA_004024765.1 Zapus hudsonius | reverse complement strand
AACATTTAGTGGGCAAACAATGAGTTGTTATCCCCAATTCCCCACTGCCCTCCCCTCCCCCCTCCACTGGATAACCTCCTCCATGGGTTGTCTGGATCAGTCCTTGTGACAGGGGACCATGGATAGCCTAGTATTCAGCCAGGTTCTCCTGGCCATGCCTCTGGATAATCTCCCCCACCACGGCTCTTACAATCTTTCCGCCCCCTCTTCCGCATAGTTCCCTGAGTCGTGATGGATGAGTATTAAGGCTGCTTTAAGGTTGTGAGCTTAGAGGTCTTTGTGTCGAAACCATTGGGCAGGGTCTTCCAACCATATCTCAGACTTGGCTTCCTGAGTCTCTGGAATTTCCTTCCTTCACTGTTCTCTTAGGAAGGGATATTCATTTCTGGCTTCCCTTAGCTTCCTTACATCCTGCCCCCTGCTGAGAGAGCTGCCTTCCTGTGAACATCCTCAAAGACCCCACCCAAGATTACTAAAAAGATCAAGTTGACAACAAAACCTAATCATCACACAGAGTATAATGAAACTATGCTTGACTGGAGCTAGAAGTTGCCTCCCAATGGCTGGCTCTCTTCATACCAGAAGTATGCTCTGAAAGCTGTTGGAGGAGAAAAGTAATCAACAACCCTACCCAGCTGGACCCTCTGTACTTCACAATGAACCTGCAAGACAAGATGTGTCCAGAGGTGCAATAATGCCATGAGAGTGACTGGAGTAACCAACTGCTCTTGGGTTGGATGTGAGCCCTGCTCAGAAAGGAAAATCATGGAAATCATAGGAAGGAAATCATGCTGTCTGGTACTGTAAATCTGGCCAAAAGTCTCCAGAGAGAATTGGGCCCTGGTGGGGTGGGGCAGGGGGGAGGGTGTAAGACTTTCTTTACATCAATCAGACAGCATGTCAAATTGCCTTCTAAATATCTATGTTTGTTTTCATAGATTGTTACTGCTCACAGCCTTTAACACAAAAATAAGAGGCAGAGATTAATATAGAGATAGTAATATCTGATAAAACTATCAAGAATAAGTGACTAGTGTATACTCAGCCCCAAACATGATATCAAAACCACACACATCAAGGCTCAGGGAACTATGAGGAAGATGGGTGGAGAGAACGTAAAAGTAGGAAGATGGGGAGTGAAGCTACAGAACGCCGGCTTCTGGATCTGGTAAATCCATTACATCCATTGACTCAGCAGATGTGGTTTCCTGCACAAGACTGAGCCTGTCAATATTTCATCATAGATGAGGGAAGCCCACATCTCCCAGAATAATTAGTGGCAACTGATGATTACTGGGAGAGGAGTCCACGTCCTTCAGAGATGTAGCCACTTGTGGGTTGTTCGTTCTTCAGTAAATAACCTCCCAAACTAATCAATGTAGACAACCCTAATTTCACTCAGTGGGTGAATACAAATAGACAAAGAAAAAACACTGGAAAGTAGGATGGGGATCTAATGTGCAGAAGAAGAACTTTAGGGGAGAGAAGGGACATCAGAAGTGTAGTGGGGTGGGATCAAAATGCATTGTATACATTTATTAAAGTGTCAAAAAACTCAAAAAGTATCATCATGGATAAACATAGAAATAGGATACTCTAAGGGAAGCAGTTAGAAATTTGGGATCAACCTGGCTCACTGCTGTAATCCTAATACTTGAAAGCTGAGACAGGAGTAGTTTGAGGCCAAATTGGGCAACATAGTGAGTTGTAGGCCATCTTGGACTACAGAATGAGACGCTCTCAAAAATAAAATCAAAACAAACAAATTTGGAATATTCAGAGTATAATTTTGGTGAAGGCCTTTTGAGTTTCTTTTTTAAAAATTTTATTATAGTTTTCATACATGTATATAATGTATTTTTATCACAATCACCTCCTGCTACCTCCTGTTGCCCCCTCATTCTGGCTCCCTTTCACTGAACTCCTTCTTTCCAATTATTCCCTACTATAGACATATATAAAAGCTGATAGTTACTAAAATGATGAAAAATGTGATAAAATATTGATAAGACCAATATTGTATAGGTCTTACACAAGGTAATAACAGTTGCTGTGAGGTCATGAATTCAGTGTTGACTTTATGTCTAAAAGACAGTGTTCCTGAATCAGATGTTCCCCCATAAACTTGTGTTCTAAATGCTTGGTCCCCAGCTAATGGGATTTTAGGAGGTGGAGCCTTGCTGAATGAAGTGTGTTGTTGGGGGTTAGGTTTGTTGTATCCAGCTCCCCATTGCTAGACGTCAGCTCACTCCTTTGTTGCTGTTTCCCAGCTTCTGTGGCAGGGGTGATGCCCAGCTTCTCCTCATGCCATGCTTTCCCTTGCCGTCATGAAGCTTCTCCTCAGGAGTATAAACCAAAATAAAAACTTTCCTCTTCTCAATTGATATTGGTGGTGCTTTGTCCCAGCAACAAGAAGGTAATTACAATAGAAAATTGGTACTAAGAGTGGGGTTGAAACCTGACTGTGTGACTTTTGACCTTTTGGAACTTATTTGCAGAAAGAATATGGAATTATTTGAAATCTTGGCCTAATAAGAGACAATTCATAGTGCTGTAGGCAGAGGTTTTTTTTTTTTTTTTTTTTTTTTTTTTTTGGTTTTTCAAGGAAGGGTCTCGCTGTAGTCCAGGCTGACCTGGAATTCACTATCTAGTCTCAGGGTGGCCTCGAACTCACGGCAATCCTCCTACCTCTGCCTCCCGAGTGCTGGGATTAAAGGCATGTGCCACCACGCCTGGCTATATTGTAGGCAGAGTTTCATAGACCATTTTGGTCAGAAGTTTTTTTTTTCAACTTTTAAAATTTCATTTATTTGCAAGCAGAGAGAGCGAGAAAGAGGAAAGACAGATGGAATGGGTGTTTTAGGACCTCTAGCCACTACAAATGAACTCCAGATGCACATGCCACTTTGTGCATCTGACTTTATGTGGGTACTAGGGAATTGAATTCGGGTTGCTAGGCTTTGCAGGAAAGCACCTTAACCACTGAGCCATTGTTTTTGAGAAAGAGTCTCACTCTAACCTAGGCTGACCTGAAACTCATGTTTGCCCTGTTTGTTTTAATATTTTATTTTTTTATTTGAGAGAGAAAAAGAGGCCAATAGAGGGAGAGAGAAAAAAACAGGTGCACCAGGGCCTCTAGCCACTGCCAATGAACTCCAGACACATTTGCCCCCTTGTGATTCTGGATTTACATGGGTGCTGGTTCTTTAGGCTTTGCAAGCAACTGCCTTAACCACTGAGCAAACTCTCAAGCCTCCCCGTTTGTTATAGATCTTGTATTGGTTCAATCATTCCATGCTATGCCCAATATCATCTTTTGCACTATGAATGTCTACTCTATACCATTATGTGTATTTAACTTATGGATTTATTTATTTATCTATTTGTGGGGATTTTTTTTTGAGGTAGTGTCTCACTCTAGCCCAAGTGACCTGGGATTCACTATCTAGTCTCAGGGTGGCCTGGAACTCATGGCGATCCTCCTTCCTCTTTGTCCTGAGTTCTGGGATTAAAGGTGTGTGCCACCATGCTCTGTTGACTTATGTTTTAATTTTACAGGGTTACAGTTAAGAGATTTTTTTGGGTCTTAGATAAGACCTTGGACTTTGAGCCTTTGAACAGTGCTGGGATTGATAAAAACTATGAGGATTTTAAAAATTGGACTGAATGCATTTTCACCATAAAATGGTCATGAGTTTATGGGAGCCAGAGGCAGAGTGTGGTGGTTTGAATTATATTCCCCATAAACTCATGTGTTTTAAATGCTTGGTTCCCAGCTGATGGCAATTTTGGAGGTGGAGTCTTGCTGAAAGAGGTGTGTCATTGGGGGCAGGCTTAGGGGTGTTACAGCCAGCTCCCCCTAGCTAGAGTTTGGCTTACTTTAAAAAATATATTATTAGCCGGGCATGGTGGCGCACACCTTTAATCCCAGCACTCGGGAGGCAGAGGTAGGAGGATCACCGTGAGTTCAAGGCCACCCTGAGACTACATAGTGAATTCCAGGTCAGCCTGGACTACAGCAAGACCCTACTTCAAAAAACCAAATATATATATATATATATATATATATATATATATATATATATATATATATATATATATATTATTAGCCAGGTTTGATGGCGAACACCTTTAATCCCAGCACTCAGATGCAGAGGTAGGAGGATTGGCATGAGTTAGAGTCCAGCCTGAGACTACATAATGAATTCCAGGTCAGTCTGGGCTAGACTGATATCCTACCTCAAAAAAAGAAAGAAAAAAAAAAGCAAAAACAAACAAAAATTTTATTTATTTATTATTTATTTATTTATTTGAGAGAGAGAGAAATGTAGGTAAAGAGAGACAGAGAATGGGTATACCAAGACCTCTAGCTACAGCAAACTAACTCCAGGTGTATGCACCACTTGAGCATCCAGCTTTATATGGGTACTGGGGAATGGAACCCTGGCCATTAGGCTTTTCAGGCAAGCATCTTAATTGCTAAACTGTCTCTCCAGCCCTCAGATTACATTCTTGCTGCTGTTTTCCATCTGCTGTCTGGCCTCTGCTCATGCCATGCTTTCCCATGCCATCATGAAGCTTCCCCTCAAGACTGTAAGCCAATAAAAACTTCCCTCCCATTAGATGCTTTGGGTTGGGTGTTTTGTCCCAGCAAAGAGAAGCTAACTACAACAGTTCCCATCAGTCCTCCTTATTCTCTGGCTTCAACTTCCCATTCTTAAAATTCTAAATGTTCTCTAATTGGAAATAAGTTTTTTATTCATTAATAATTCCAAGTAAGGAAGTAGCAGGCTCCTGGTTCTAACTCTGCCTTACTTATTACTGCCATTTTACTTTCTTCATAGAGACCAACATAAATTAAAATATTATCTTTCCAGAGGGTGTTGAAAAATTGTAAAAGTCATGGTGGGGAGAATATCCAGAGATATTGTCCCCTCCTCCCCCCCAAAATAAACAGTCTGTTGCTTGCACAACTCATAGCCCTCCATCCCATGAAGCATTCCAGAAATCCCATTGAGGAGGGTCCTAAGCAGAATAGGGGCAGGGAGGAGGGAAATGGGGGTACCAACACAAGACTTGCATACACATAGTTTCTACTTATTAATAATAAAAAATAAAAAATTATTTTTCCAAATGATATTTCTAAAATATTGGAAAGATTTGGTTGAAATGCACATTGCAAATGTCTGTGTGTGTGTGTCCCTGTACGTAGATGTCATAAAACAAACTCAGGTGTGGTTTCTCAAGAATGCTGTCCACCTTTTGGGAAACAGGATATCTCACTGATCTGAAGTTTGCCAATTAGGTAGATTGGCTGGCCAGTGAACTCCAGGGATCTGATGGTCTTCATTTCCCTAGAGCTGAAGTTAGAAGGAGAGGCCACTACATCTGGCATTATACTGTTTGACATATTTTTCTTATTTTTTATTTTTTTGTTTTGTTTTGTTTTTTGTTTTTCAAGGTAGGGTCTCACTCTAGCCCAGGCTGACCTGGAATTCACTATGTAGTCTCAGGGTGGCCTTGAACTCACAGCGATCCTCCTACCTCTGCCTCCCGAGTGCTGGGATTAAAGGCGTGTGCCACCACGCCCAACTTTTTTTAAAGAACTCTCTTTAGTTCATATAGAGTTCACAATTTATTTTTTAAAATTTTATTTTATTTTTTTTAGTTCACAATTTTAAAAAAATCTGTCACCTTGTGTTTTCTCGTGTCATCCTGGACAGTCCTGTGAGGTAAAAAGGGTAGGCAATACAAATGAGAAAGCCAAAGGATAGAGAAGTTAGTCACTTGGCCAAGATCACAAGCATATTAGGTGACTTTTAAATGGGCCTAAAAATTCTGTAATAGAATTTTCTTGGTATTTCTTGTTGAAGGAAAAAATTGCCATTTACAATGGGAGAATCCCAAACTCAGTAATCTACCCACAAAGTTGGTGATCTCATTGCCTTTAGAACTCAGAGTGACAGCTGCTTTGCCTAGAATATAAAGCATTTAATCTAAATTTACTTTCCATGTGCAGGCAGTAAGAAATCACAAAGTCTCCATAGAAAGCCAATGTGAGAAGAAGCTTTGAGACAGTTTCACAAGGCTCCTTGCCCTCTCAATGAGGAATGACAAACAAATGAGGCTGGTGAATTATAGAGATGGGCTTAGAAGCAATGACACTCTTGTAGGCATGTGTCAGCGAGGAGACACTGAACCTTCCCTCCAAGAACCCTGGGGACATTCACAAATTTTCTGCTTCCACGTGAGTCACAACAGCCCCACGTCGAGCTATCTTCGCAGGATACTATCTCCACTTTACCTTTGGACAAACTAAGGAGAGAGAGAGAGAGAGAGAGAGAGAGAGAGAGAGAGAGAGAGAGAGAGAGAGAGAGAGAGAGAGAGAGAGAGAGATTGTCCAGGTCACTTTCTGAGTCATCAGGAGACATTAATGCAAAGGCTCATTTGCTTCCCCTATTTGCTTGTCACAAGTAAATGACTTCCCTGAGGGTAGCAAAGGAAAATATTTGGAGAATGAGGATATTTATGACACATTTATCAAATAAGCAGATGATTTCTAACTGAAAGCTGGGCTTAACTCTGCCTCTAGGGAGTTATGTGACTTAGATAAGGTAATTAGCCTCCCTGGAGTGCAATACCCTTTCTGAGATAGTTGATCTAAACTTTTTCTTTTCAGTGCTGGGGATGGAACACATGGCTATGTACACACTAGCCAATGTTGCCTATCCCTGGGCTATCCCGAGACAGCTCAGGACAGTAGATCAAAATCAGGTCTTTTGCTGGGCGTGGTGGCGCACGCCTTTAATCCCAGCACTCGGGAGGCAGAGGTAGGAGGATCACCGTGAGTTCAAGCTACCCTGAGACTACATAGTGAATTCCAGGTCAGCCTGGGCTACAGTGAGACCCTACCTCAAAAAACAAAAATAAATAAATCAGGTCTTTCGAACTTTCTTCCCTTTATAAGGAAATCCTAATATGTGTTCTCTCTCTCTCTCTCTTTCTCTGTGTGTGTGGTATATGTAAATGAAATTCTAATATTCTAAATATTTGTTCAAAAGAACATTATAATGTTGGAGATTTAATTGATGAAAGTTAAATTTCTTCATATAATCCCAATTGCTACTTGGTTTCAATCACTCCTGCTAGGTTCTGTGGACACAGTCTAGAAATCAAAATATTAGGATCTGGAAGCTTCTCTCTATTTTTTTAAAATATTCATTTGCAAGAGAGAAGTGGGGGAAAGGAAGAGATAGAGAGACTGTGGGCACACCAGGGTGTCTAGCTACTGCAAATGAACTCCAGATACATGCACCACTTTGTGCTTGGCTTTTCATGGGTGCTGGGAATTGAACTTGGACCAGGCTGCTAGCAAGTGCCTTGAACCACTGAACCATCTCTAAACTGCTTCCTGGTTTTTGTTTGTTTTTTTTTTCTTTTTTTTTAGGAGAGAGAGAGAGAGAGAGAGAGAGAGAGAGAGAGAGAGAGAGAGAGAACCAGGGCCACCACCTTGTGGGTCTGGCTTATGTGGGTCCTGGGGAATTGAACCCGGGGCCTTAGGCACTGGAGGCAAGTGCCTTAACCACTGAGCCACGTCTCCAGCCCTGTTTGGTTTTATTTTTTTGAGATAACGTCTCTCTAGCCCAGGCTGACCTGGAACTCACTCTATAGTCCCAGGATGGCCTTGAACTCACTATGATCCTCCTACCTCTGCCTCCAGAGTGCTGGGATTAAAGGGATGTATCACCACACCCAGCCTGATTTTTTTATTATAATTGATTGTGAGCAGCTAGCTTTGCAGTCTTCTACCTGGACTACAGTATCTGTTGTATAAAAGAACTCTAGATCAGCTAGAGTCATAGCTCAGAGGTAGACTACTTGCCCGGCATTCATAAATTCCTGACAAAATAAACCAACAAAACCCAAACCAACCAAACAACAAAAGCAAAATAAAACAAACAACACCAAAACTAGCCTGAGACATGTAAATGGAGTTGGATCCCATAACTAATTACCTGTGCTGCTTACTTATGTATGAATGTAGGTAGTAGCTGTTCTCAGGTAGCAGTGTTTAGTCAACTGTAGAAGACTTACAATTACACAGTCACTAGCATGATCTTTGTAACTACAGGAAACTAAAACATGTGTCATGTCCTTCCACTATCTCGTGTGCACACACTAGTCTCCAGAAGGAGACAGCTGGATCCTCAGAATGACACAGAGCTACAATGGAGGTTGAGCTGCTCTTTGGCAAGCTTGCCAGAGGAGAGGAGATCATCTTTCCTGTGAGCTGAAAGCCAAGTTAGTACAGAAGAGGTGAACTAATTGTAATTAAACCAAGGAGACACCATCATTAAGTTTAAAGGGAAGGACTGTCCCCATAATGTGACCTTGGCAGTAATGACCAAGCCAGAGTTCCTCTGTCCAGAGTCCATAATGATCACTGTTATTATTGGGGACTTACTAAATGCTGCTCTTTTAATAAATATTTATTTGCAAGCAGAAAGAGGTATGGAAACAGAGAGAGAGAGAGGGAGGGAGGGAGGGAGGGAGAGAGAGAGAGAGAGAGAGAGAGAGAGAGAGAGAGAGATTGAGTGCACCAGGGCATCCTGCCACTGCAGATGACCTGCAGATGCATGCATCTGGCTTAGGTGGGCATTAGGGAGTCGAAACCCGGCCCTTAGGCTTTGTAAACAAGCACCTTTAAGCGCTGAACCATCTCTCCAGCTCTAAATGCCACTCTTCATAAAACTTCATAAGGGCCATCTGCAATGACATTATTCTTATTTAATAGTAAGAATCTCATTTTGTCTTTTTGGTCTTATTTTGTAGTTCAGAGCCCAAGTAATTTGCTGGTATACATCCAATGGGTATACCAACTGGAAGAGCTTGAATTCTGAATTCAAAATTCACAAGTAATTAGCTTTGCAGCTTTTTGTTTTGTTTTGTTTTTCGAGGTAGGGTCTCACTCTAGCCCAGGTTGACCTGGAATTCAGTATGTAATCTCAGGCTGGCCTTGAACTCACAGTGATTCTCCTACCTCCCAAGTGCTGGGATTAAAGGCATGCATCACCACACACAGCCCTGCATCTTTCCGTTGGAAGCAATTGTTTTCCCCACTCTGAGGATGAAAAAGAGTCATTCTTCATCTTCGTGGTGCCTTAGTCGACCCCATTCCCCCTGCACTCAAAATGTTTCATCCGTCTTCATAAAACCCAGAAGAGGAAAGCACCTATTAGTCATTGATACCCCCCCTTACACACACAGACCACCTCTCCCCCACACAGCAGCTTCTACTCTAGGGATCTCAGGGAAGGAAGCAGAATCAATTTCCTTGCTGAGAGTCCTGTGTCTCTGGAAGACTTTCCTCTTCTTCTCAGCCTCCTCCTTTCTCTCTGTGGGCTGCACGCTCCAGCACGTCTGATCATGGTACCCAACTCTGCCTCGGCTCTCAGCCCTGAGTATACTGGGCTGCCTCTTCCCCTTGCAGCATGCCCGTGGTAAATGCCTTTCCACAGTGGACAGGGGTAAAGGTAAGCTCAACATGGAAGCTGAGAAAGAGAGGGGAAGCGTGGGAATGGTGTGTGCATGCGTCTTGAAACCTGCTTAGCCAGCCTTGGGCTCTGCCCTTCCTCAGGCTACCCTTCCACTGGCAGCAGAAGCCTTTTCTGTCCGGCTAGGTATGGTTCTAGAAGGATGCTGTGCCAAGCTCTAAAACTGGTGCCAAGAATCACAGAAAGAGCTGGAGTGTCCCATTACAAAAGAAGACAATGTAGTACAGAGGAAAGCTTGTTTGCTTTGAGATGTCAAAACTCTTGTGTATATCATTGCTTCACTTTTTACATAGCTATATGCTTTGACAATGAATTTACCCTCCTGGTCTTCATTTTACTCCTTATAAACCAGGAAACACACCTACCATAGGGTTCCTATCAGGATTGCAGATTATGGTCAGGCACCTAGAATGCACCCAAGGCCCTAAGTGGAATCCACTTGCCTTAATCACGTTCTCATAACTATGTTTGCTATTTACAGTCTCTAGGCAACAGTTCTCCCCTTATCCTTCCGTTCTTGTTCTTACCATGCCCCACGCCACCCTATAGCATTCTCCCTCTGCCTGCAGCATCTACAATTCCGCTCTTCTCCACAGCTTCCCAAGCAGAAATCAGGTAATAGCTTTCAGATCTAAATCAGCAATGCTTTTCCTTTTCAGTTTTTGCTTTGCTGAGAACCCCAGCACCAACATGCTGAAATAGACGTAGATACTAACCCATTTTCCATTTTTAAAGGCTCTATGCAAATGTTGATAATTTCTCATTTGAATCATGAGCAATAGTAACTAAATAGATAAATAAAATCCAAAATGAGCAAAAGATTTAATTAAAACACTTTTTTTTTTCAAATGAAGGCATGGGACCAATTCTAAGGCAAAAGGGCACTGCTTGTCTCTTAGGTGACTGAAATGTACTTATAACAAATACTTATTTTTTTATTGTCCATAATGAGTTATTGAGAGTTTACAATGTACAACAGTCCTTGTAGGTTCTTGGATACACTGGACAGCATGGTAGTCATGGGGTCACTGAAACAAATCTCCATTCTCATGTAGCTTACAGTAGTTTCAAACACAATAAACAAGTAAATATAAAAACAAAGAAAATAATTTCAGATGATGACCTCAATAAAAAATAACATGACATAATGGAGACTAGAAAGGATATTTTGTTAATATTTATTTGTATCTTTTTAAATATTTTATTTGAGAGAGAGAAAGGCAGAGAGAGAGAGAGAGAGTATAGGCACACCACAGGGCCTCCAACCACTTCAAATGAACTCCAGACACGTGCATCTGGCTTTATGTGGGTATTGGGGACTCGAACTTCAGCTCTCAGGCTTTGCAAGCAAGCACCTTTAACCACTGAGCAATCTCCCAAGTCCTTATTTGTATCATAATTTAAAACTCAAAGCAGCATATACATTTAGTTTCTGAAAATCATATCTAATTTTTAAAAAAATCTAATAAATAAGAAGTGAATAGGAAAGCTCCTCTGAGAAGGTAATAACTGAAGTGAGATGTGAATTATGAGGAGACGGTTCAGATATGACCTAAGATAAACCATATAAGGTCAAGGGAACAGCAGCCCAAAGGCCCTGAGTGCAAAGGAGCTTGGGATAGGAGAAGAGTTCAATATGGTGGAGGTCAGTTGAATAAAAGGATCAGAGATAGGAAGGTTACCGAGACAGAAGTAGTTCATACAGGGTCTTGTTGGGTAGGAAGCCACTATTACATTCTAATTATAGTGAGAAACAATGGATAGAGTTGGATTAGGAAAAGGAGAGAAATGGTTTATATCTTTAAAAGATGACGAGGTGCTGAGTAGAGAAAGTGAGAGGCAACAGTGAAAACAGGGGCTTTTCTCAGAAGTTGGTGTGAACTCTGGTGGTGCTGATGGTGAAATGAAGCATTTCCTTTTGAGGGATAGCCTCGAGGGTTTGGTAATGGAGTAGACTTGGGGAGCAAAGTTAACAGGAAAAACCACAATGAGTGCTATATTTTGACTTGAATTTCTGTGGGCATGGTGGTATTATTTACTGACTCAGGAAAGATAGAATTAAGGCCAGTTTAGGGGTTTGGGATCTGATTTGGATATGCTAAGCTTGATAGACCTAGGAAACAGTCTTGTGGGGTGTCTAAAGCTACAGCGTGCTGGCCTATTGCAGCACAAGTCTGTTTTCTCTCATGCAATACATCAAACATGCTGCTTAGGTTAGGGATCTGCGTGAAAAAAAGAGCAGGCTTGCTTGCCAGTCTACCCGTGGAATTTATTTGTTGTTTGTTTGTTTGTTTGTTTGTTTTGTTTTGTTTTGTTTTCCTGAGGTTGATTCCTGGACTTCGGGAATCATGGTGGACATCCCTTGGATATCTAAATTACATTTTAAGATGGGTCTAGACACCTGTGGTTGGCAAAGGAAGTAGTTTCTCAAAACAGAATTATATTTGGCCACAAAATACTTCCAGCTCTATTTCCACTTGGCATATAGACAGAGTTTGGTTTGGTATGAAAAACTTACAATCTAGATGGAAAATGATTCTTAGGCAGAGACTCTTTCACTCGTGTTCTAGGTCATAGGTGTACCGCCCTTAGGTGGAGAGCAGCTCAAGAAATAACTGGTTTATTCCTGATCTCAGGTGCACAGACAGCAGGGTAGCAAAAGCCTAGGAGCACCACATTGCTTTGGAATAGGGTTGTCGATCTTGGAGAACATTCTTACTTTCTGGATCTGGTTCCTCAAGCCTATTTGCAGTTTAAAAAAATACAGCTATCCTAGCACTCGGGAGGCAGAAGTAGAAGGATTACTATGAGTTCGAGGCCACCCTGAGATTACATAGTGAATTCCAGGTCAGCCTGGGCTAAAACAAGACCCTACCTCGAAAAACAAAACAAGGGCTTGGAATGATGGCTTAGCAGTTAAGGCATTTGCCTGCAAAGCAGGGCTGGAGTTGGATTCCCCAGTACCAACGTAAAGCCAGATGCACAGAGGCACATGTATCTGGAGTCCATTTGCAGCAGCTGAAAGCCCTGTCATGCCCACTCTCTCTGTCTGTCTCTGTCCTATCTCTCTGTGTTTGCAAGTAAATAAATAAAAATATATTTAAAAAAACTAAACATACTAACAATAAATGATATAAATTCAATATCGACAAAAGTCATTAAAACAATTGGATATATATCTAAAGAATTGTATTCATGTTAATCCAGTTCATTTAGACAACAAAACAGGAAACAGAGTCAAGAGGAAGTCTATTCATAAAAGCACTATTAAATATTAATTTCTATATTATGATTTTAAAATAAGAAGCGGGGTGCTCTCATTCTTTGTTGGAGAATTTGTTTTATTTTACAGAAGGTAGAGGAAATGGAGGAGAACCAAGATCCATGGATGAGACGAAAAGATAGCTACTGCCCACAGGAGACGGGCCACCTCTACGATGGACCAGGGCCCAGGAGAAATTGCAGAGGAAGTGATGACATGAGTACAGCTCTTCTTACTTGCTTAACAATCAGCTTCAGGGTGATGGTGACAGACACCAGATCAATCAGAATCCACCAAAGTTGAAATCCAGAGGCTACAGAGAACCAGCTCAACATTAAAACAGACTGCCAGCAGGCTTGCCATGGTTCAGGGAACATTGCAGAAGAGGAGGCAGAAAGTTGCTAAGAGTCACAGAGTGGGTAGGGGTACCCTGAGGCACAGTTCCCCCACTAGGCCATAGGGACTAACTGAGGTCTTCCATGATCCCACCGTGAACAACCCCACTGAGGAGGACCCCAGGGAAACAGGAGCAGGGGTGAGGGGACAAAAGAACACAACCTGTTATAGTATATTTAATGCAAAATAAACTTTTAAAAATAGAGGATGGGTACAGTGACACATGCACCTGGGGGGGGCTGATGCAGGAGAACCATGAGTTTGAACCCACCTAGGCTATATAGCAAGATCCAGGTTAGCATGAGCTACATACAGACCCAGTCTGTCTGAATGAAAGCATAAGTAAATAATATAAATTAGTAGTTTAATAATAAAACCCTTAAATTCATAGATTATCAAATATGGGGCCTTGAAGCTGGGCATACTAGCTCAAGCCTATAATCTTAGCACTCAGGAGGGTGAAGCCTGAACTGAACAGTAAAATCTAATCTCAATTTTTTTTAAAAAAGAAGTGCTCCTCACTTGTGCAATGGAGGAGCCTAAGCCTGGGGGAGACAATCAACAGCTTTTAAATTCGGCCAAATATTCCACTTAGTGAAGGGGAGCCCTTGACTGGAACTGGGAGGGCGATAAGCACCGGATCCCGTTACTCTTGGACTCCCAAGAAAAGATGCACTATGGGAGCGATTGACGGGGAGGCTACTAAAAATAGAATCTAGGTAATCCAGAATGGTGTATATTTGTTAACCTATACTGATCTCACTCTCCGATGGAGATTGTGTTTGTATTTTTCAGGATGCAGCGAGAGAGCTGGGGCCCATCTAACCTTACCAACCAACCGTAAGCCTATAGCTAAGATTCTGGCAAGAGAGGAGCCACCACAGTCATATAGTGGAGGATCCATATGGAACCCTGCAGAGAATGACGGGATGAACAAGGGACCCACAGCCACAGCCATTCAATCAACACAGTGAGACAGAAACCAATGACTTTTGACACAAAGACCCCTAAGCTCACAACATTAAAGCAGCCTTAATACTCACCCACCACGACTCAGGGAACTGAGCTGAAGAGGGGCGGAAAGATTGTGAGAGCCGTAGTGGGGGAGACTATCCAGAGGCATGGCACCCCTCAGTAACAACACACTTGGGCCAGGAGAACCGGGCTGAGTACTTAGGCTATCCATGGTCCCCTGCCACAAGGACTGATCCAGAAGACCCACGGAGGAGGAGGATATCCAGCTGATTGAGGATGGGGAGGGGGTCATTGGGGAATTGAGGATAACAACTTATTGTTGGCCCACTAAATAATGTAACTCATTATGGACAATGAAAAATAGAAATAAAAATAAAAATAAAAAAAGAAGTGCTCCAGAGATGTCTCCATGGTGAAATGCGCTTTTTTTCTTTTTCACAAGCATGAGAGCCTGAGGGCCTGAAACTGCCTGAGTTCCAGTCTCTAGAACACATGCAAACAGCCGGGTATGGCCATGCGTGTCAGTAATCCCAGGCCTGCGGGGAGTGAGACAGGAGAATTTCTGGGGCTCATTCATAGCAAGCTTTGGAATCAGTAAAACACTCTGTCATTAGCAAACACATGACTAGCAGTGACCCAGGGGTGAAGTGTTAACGACCATTACCAGCAGTCTCCCAGGGGTAAAGTATAACTACCATTGATTGCAGTCACCCAGGGGTGACGTGCAATGACCATCGCTAGCAGTCAGCAGCAGCAGCTTCGTGGGCTCCTCAAATAGCAGCGGCTACCTCCTTGTAGCTCTTAACTTCCTGTCCAATGTGGCTATCGGTCCCAGGGTGACAAACACCTTGAGCCTGATCCCAGCCCAAGTCTGCTTCTGAGCTGGCCTGATCATCAAAATGACATCTTTGAAGGATGCATCAATTCAACCTCAGACTCCATGATAGGCAGGAGCAACAGACAGAGCTCCTCCAGGAACTTGACTCACGTCCTTTACCGGGCATCCCAGCTTGGGGATGGAGGTCCACTCCTTGAATTTGGCTTTGCCTCCATGGCCTTGACCCCTTCCCACCTCACTCACTAATGACCTCTTGCAGATCTCGGGGGACTCTGCTGCTCCATCTGTATCACCTGCCATTTCATGTCTTCTCAGGGAAGTTTTCTCTGTTTCTTCAACCAAAAAGGATTTTTTTTTTCTAACAGTAGCAGAGAAATGATAATCTCCCATCAGTTTTTTTTGTTTGTTTTTGTTTTTCGAGGTAGGGTCTCACTCTAGCCCAGGCTGACCTGGAATTCACTATGTAGTCTCAGGCTGACCTCAAACTCATGGCGATCCTCCTAACTCTGCCCCCCAAGTGCTGGGATTAAAGGCGTGAGCCACTATGCCTGGCTTTCCCATCAATTTTTTGACCATCAACATTCTACTTTTATTTTCCCTTGGGATTTCCACATGATTTAGAATTTATTTATTTGAATGTGCATGTGTGCTGCAAATGTGTGTATAGATGCACTAGGTCTCTTGCAAATGAATGCCTGTCTTTATGAGGGTGGCCGGGGACTTAAACCTGAGCCAGCATGCTTTGCAAGCAAGTACTTTTCACTGCTGAACCATCTTCCCAGCCCCTCACATGGTTTTTTAAAATCAATTTCTAGGTTTCAATTGGAGAATTTTTATTATGGATTTAGCTGTTTGATTTAATGCATCTACTCAATAATCTTTTGAAAAGCTGGAGTCCACTTACAGAAGTTCTGCTTCCTTCCTTCCTCCCTTTCTTTCTAAGCTACAAGATTTGGCAATGTACAGAAGAAAATGCAGACAGTACGCCGATTGAGCATAGCTTTTGGAGCCAGATAGAGCTGGCTTTGTGATCTGGATCTAGCTATTCAGCTTTCTATCCATCCAGGCAGTCAACCTTCCAGACTTTGATTCCCGGAAATAGTAACACTCTCTGTCTTGGAATGTTAGAAGAACAAAGGAACCTGGGAGTCCAGTGGATGACAGGTCGATGATACAAGTAAAATGTGTATGTTCCATTATTTTCCTATCCAGGAACGGAGAACTACTATTTCCAAATTTTCCTTAGTAAGAATTTCTTATTGTGTTGAAAAAGTTTCCCTGGCCTTACTCTAGACATAATAAATCAGAAATTCCAGGACTTAGGAGTTTAGGAACTGAAATTCTAACAAACACTTCTTATATTTTTTTTATCATCCAAGAAGTGCTAAAATCACCAATATACACGCTAAGTGCTGTTATGTCCTATAATGATAAGTAAAATTCAAAATGAAATTACATTCTAATGATTTAATTTTAATATACACATGATCATTATGCTCCTAGTTAAATTATTCATTTGAGTATTTTAGCTGAAATTTTTACTAAATCCTTAAAAATATAGTGTATTTGTTCTTTTTTACAGTAGGTTCCACAAAATAGTCTAACTTAATTGGCATTAATGTATCAGAACTGCTTTGAATTTCATTTATCAGCAGAACAAGAGTGAGAAACATTATACAGGGCTTTGGCAATGTACAAAGCTACATAAATGCTTTATTATAATAATTATTAACCATAATAATTACACTAATAATGTTGTATCGTTACAAGCCTTGACTTGAGTTCACCAGCTAGCTGCATTTTAATAAACTGTTAATAAATCTTTCCAAGCTGCATAGAGACAGAGGCTAAACTATTATGTGTGAATACAGCACAAAAATCCCTTTTTGCTTGAATTAAAATTGTTTTCATTCTTTTTCTTTTCAGATGGACCTTTACTACCTTAATGCACATTTCATATCTTATGTTTTTAGTTACTTTTTTCACTATTAAGGTATCCAAATAAATCTTATGTTTCATTCAAAGATGACAGTGCAGATGGTGGCTGTTCTCTTTGGTGTGGTATGTGACAGGGACACAGAAATAAGACAATGAAGAGGAAACGGTAGGAGAAGGGGTTCTATAGCTCAAAATAGCACCTGTAGCTCGTTTCAAATGAATGCCTCTTTAACATGAAACCTTCCCTGAGCTCCTGCTAGGAACAAGCTACTGTTGTCCTCATGTCCTGAACACAGCTGATTTCCTTTGGTTCAGCTGTTCTCAGCTTTGCCTCTGAGCCCTGTGATCAGCTAGAAACATGGCAGTTGTGAGAAGATACTTTTCTATTAAAAGAGCAAGGCAAGCTGGATGCGTTTGCTCACTCCTGTGACCCCAGCACTTGTTTGAGGCTAACCTAGGCTACACAATGAGTCCCCAGACAGCACGAACTACAAAGTGAGACCCTGTCTCAATCAATCAGAGAGTCAGGTAGTTCTTGACTGCCCTGGGCCACAATAATCACATAGTGGTTGATGAGTTTCCAAACTACCCTTGGGTCTTCTATTTTTACTTATTTTTCTATCTCATTGTCTTTCCACTCTTACCCAGTGGAGTTAGTTTGAAATGAGCATGCTTTTAGGGCATTAAGCCAGACAGTAGAGCAGACGTTCTTTAGAATCCCAATTATACCATTGTGTATTTGTTTTTATGATGCTTTCATATTATTGTTTCCTATTAGCTAATGTCTTTCTACTTTTTCCTATAATTCCCAAGATAAAGCTATAGATGTGGGACTGGGGAGATGGCTGAACAGGTAAAGGCACTTTCTTGCAAGCCTAATATACCAAGTTCAATTCCCCAGCACCCACATAAAGCTGAACACAATGTGGCAGATGTGTCTGTGATCCCAGTGCATCTTTAGCAACGGGAAGCTGAGCAAGGAGAATCTGGAAGCCCAAAGGACAGCTAGGGTGGCACACATGCAGCAGCAAAAACAAAGAAGACCCTGGCTCAAAAATAAGGCAGAAGGAGAGGAAAAACACTCCAAAGTGGTCCTTTCACTTCCACCCTCCCCCCCACACACAATCAGCACATCCATCTATATACATATACACAAATATTTTAAATTATATATTTGGAAAGTACTCAAATTATCCAACTAACTGTATGTTAGGACATTGTTAGTCATCATATCTCTTCATTTGATATTCCATACGTGATAAAGAAATAAAACTTAAAATTTTATATGTAGTGTTTTTGGAAGCCTAAAAGTAACAGCCATGTAAAACCTAAACATGCTCACTGATAAAAATCAACTATTGCCGGGCGTGGTGGCTCATGCCTTTAATCCCAGCACTCGGGAGGCAGAGGTAGGAGGATCGCTATGAGTTCAAGGCCACCCTGAGACTACACAGTGAATTCCAGGTCAGCCTGAACTAGAGTGAGACCCTACCTCAAAAAAAAAAAAATCAACTGTACTTCCTTTATAAGTATGTACCAGCCAGGTATGGTGTCTCACACCTTTAATCCCAGCACTTGGGAGGCAGAGGTAGGAGGATCGTTGTGAGTTTGAGCCCATCCTGAGACTACATAGTGAATTCCAGGTCAGCCTGGGCTAGAGTGAGACCCTACCTCCAAAAACAAAAAGACAAAAAAAAAAAAAAAAAAAGAAAAGAGAAAAAGAAACATGCACCACCATGCTGCTTGTAGTGAGTTAATTTCTTTGATTGTATTCTTGAAATTTATAAAGTCCAGAAAGTGTGCAAAAGTTTGAAATAATGAATTTTGATTACTTTTATTGAGTGCATAATCTACATAACTGCTATGCATTTGCTTTCATATAAAAATAAAGTCATCTTTATTACTTATTGGTCCTTGAGAAACAGGAACAAGTACCTGTAAACCCCAAAGATCTAGGCTTAGTTGACATTATTTAATATTTAAGTATATTGACAAAGAATGTTCATTACTAGTCTTTTGAACTTTTTAAGAGGCCTTTTGTCTTGGTGAGAGAAAGACTGGTTTAAGTACTTGGACAGAGTTTAAATCCTGGTTTTGCTACAATCTAACTATAAGTATTGATTTGTCTTCTGTTACTTGAAATGGAATCATGTTTTATTTTGCTTTCTATTCCTATGATCTGACATATAGCTAGTACTAAGCGTGATGGTTAAGTTTTGTTGTCAATTTGAGCAGTTTAGTAATCTTGTGTGGGTCTCTGAGGTTGTTTACAGGAAGGCAGCCCTCTCAGCAGGGGGCAGGATATAAGGAGACTCAAGGGGACTAGAAACAAACTTCCCTTCCTGGGAGGGAAGTGCAGGAGATAAATTCCAGAGATTCAGTAAATCAACAAGTCTGGGAAAGGGCTGCAGGAACCTGCCCTAAGGCTGCATAAAGGTGAAGGAAATATTCTAGCCTGAATCAAAGACCAGCTGCTCCCCAGGAAGCCTTTCGGCCTTCAGTGCTGGATTGGGACTGCTGAGGCATCCATCGATGTGGACTGAGCAGATATGGGTTCCTTGACTCATGGCCTTTCAGACTGCTATTGTGGGACTGCTGTGAGCTAATCCAATAAATCCCCCTTTTTATTACAATTTGTTCTGTTGGTTCTGTTCCTCTAGAGAACCCTAATATAGCTGATGTTTATTTCATAAAGATTTAATGCATTCCTAATTTGAGTCAGCTCACAATATTTTCAGACTTCATATTTTTCACTTATAAAATAGACTGATTATTCTCTGACATCATTTCCAGCTCTGACACTGATCGTATCCTGAAGCCAACTTCCCTCAGCAATCTCATGTTTAGGCCATTGAGAAAT
>PVHP010033195.1:0-19957 GCA_004024765.1 Zapus hudsonius | reverse complement strand
TTTAGATTAGATGGCCAACAGCAAGGGGATTCCACAGAAAGTAAGAGAACAAAGTGACAGACTTGACGGTGATAAAAAATTACTAAAATGTAAGAAGTTATTGACCGTGGGGTAAGAGAGTAAGACAGGTTGTCCTAGTTTACAGATGAGGAGAAGAGAGAAGGGCATTGAGGGCAACAAGATATTTAATATAGTGTGGGAGGAAGAGACATAAAGAAGGGTAATGATGACCAGGATCATAAAGTAGCAATGTGCGGTGTGATTTCTCAGAAGCAAAGCAGCATTTTCAAAATATAGGGCGAATCTGTCTTACCTAAGGACATGCAAAATGCAGAACACTCACTGTTCCCAAACCTATTTAGATCAAATCAGTATCAGAAGAATGTGCTCAACTCTTTCTTTTCATATCTTCCCAAAGTTCTAGCATTTATTAAGTATACTGTTAACTAAAGCAAAATTCACATCAGCTATATTATTCTATATTGGATTCTTCTAAATAATTTATTTCCAATTACATGCAGAGTTAACCATTTTAAGTCACATATGTGTCTGGTGTCATGGAGAAATAATCTATCCTTTACTTCTGTTGATGTTGACCTGGGACAACTTTCTGTAGGGATTTGCTGTCCACAGAAGCTCTGCCCTAATGATCTTTCAATTAGCGACGACCCCAGCATTGGAAATTGCTCTGGCAAACCCACCCTCAGCCAACCCACCCTCAGATGCTTCTCAATGCAGAGAGATCTATGACCCAAAATTCATACCTGTCCCAGGTTGACATATAGCTAATACTGATGGATGCCAACTCAGGAGAAGAAGGTGAATTATTTTAGTTACTACATGAGTTGGTCATACAAGCACCTCTTGGAGCATTTCTGTCCCATCCACTCCCTGTGATCTAACACAGCTAATTATCCCAAAGGGTTTTGCCAATAACATGTATATTATCAAATATATTTTTTACCAATATATAGCAAAATGAAAATTATACCTATTTTGGGATGCCATATGCTACTTAAATAAATATGTAATTTAGGGAATATTTCAATCAGGTGCAACTCATGTATTTCCTTAAATATTTAGTTTTTATTATTAAAATATTTGATTTCTTTGTTTGCAGAGAGAAAGAGAGAGAGAAGAGAGACAGAGAGAAGGAATGGGTGTGTCAGGGCCTCCAGCAGTTGCAGAAGAACTCCAGATGTCTGTGCAACTTTGCACATCTGATTTTACATGGGTACTGGAGAATTGAACTCAGGTCTTTAGGTTTTGCAGACAAATGCCTTAACCTCTGAGCCATCTCTCCTCCTAGCTCTTTGAGATATTCAATCAACAATTATTCCTCAATCCAGCCTCCTATGCAATAGCACACCAGAATTTTTTACTTTTAAGTGTTGATTAGTATCTTCCCCCAATTTACATAATTTCAACTCAGTGTATCCTTTATGGTTAGCCCAAAATTTAACATGAATCACTAAAAATGGCCTACACAATTCTTCGCTTTTATCAAATTTTTGTAGACTTCGGACACTATGAATTCAAATAATTAGAAATGTAGCTAAGAAAATATTAAAAATAACATTAGTACCATGGATATTTATTCACAAATATTTTTAGATTCTTCCTAGTTATCTAGGAGCTAAGGAAGAGACCCAAACAAGAATGATGCCTTGTACCACAAATGTATTGACAGATATAGCAAAAGCTATCTAAAAAGGAAGAATTGATAATTTAGATACAGAATTCTGATAATCCTTTTGTGGATTATTTTCATTATTAATGAAGAGTTTTCATGTTTGCATAATCTCAGGCTTCATGAAGTGACAAGAGGTAAAACAAATCCAATCTAACACTGCAAGTGTGTAAATATCATCGAGGATGTGGCAGTCATTTAATCTGCACAAACAAATCCATTTATGAAGAATTTATTGCCAATCAAATTGCATTCTCATATTAGCTTGTTGGGAAATTTTTCTTTTTTCTTTTATTTGTACATATGAAGAAGTTTAAGTTATACACTGAGGAAATTAAGCTTATCATAAATTAGTCTGGGAATAAGAACAATTCAAATAAAAATTTAATCTAAATATATTTTCTGGAAGATTTTCTCATAGCCCTACAGAACAATTTTAAAGTTATCAACAGCAATTTACCTAGAACAACCAATTAACCAGGAGGCTGGGAGAATACACTATGTGAGGAACATTGTACTGACGGATAAAAATGATTTACTAAGATCACTTTAGAGTGTAAGAGATGAGGATCTTGAGAGAATTATGATCTTTATGTAAGTAAAGAAATAGTAAAGAAATTTGATTTAAATTAAAATAGGAGAAACTTTGGCTATGTAGAAACAGCTCCAGTAAGAAAACAAAAACAAAAAGAAAAACAAACAGACAAAATACATAAAACATCCCAGAAGCAAATTTCTAAAATAAAGTAGATCTGTATAAATTTCAAAATTGCAAACATTCTGCTTTTGTCAGATTAAACCACATCATTCATTCAGTTATATAAAATCCCATTTAGCATAGGAAGATATGTTAATACTAGAAATTATAAATTTTACAAAGAATGCATTGAATAGCAGTAGGATTGTGGTTGCTGTATCAAGTAACAAAATGTCCAAATGAAGAAGTAGTTGAAATACTGTTTTATTTTCATTTCCTGAATAGAGACAGGTCAAACAGATTAAATCATATCAATACATTCTGGTAATTTGCCTACAAAGTAGTTATGGAACATTAATTCTGGTGCCTTGCATGTTAAAAATGAAATCTTCAAAGATGTGTATAGATTGAAGTATTAATCTGACCTCTCACTTTTCTCAAAGTTTCATGTGAGTCTAATAAATGATCTGTTGAAATCCTAAAACTTTATTTTTCTTGCTTAGCCCCCAGAAGGCACGGGGAAGCTACTGCTGACAGGAAGTACCTTGAAACTTCTAAAGATGCTTCTTGAGGATCTGGTTTGTGATCTTCGTCTTTGATGATATTTTCCCTCAGAGTTATTATTCTGAGCTATCTGTTCTTTCCTTGCCCTTCTATCTGTAGCTACTAAACAGTATAGCGGTTTCTCCATTCTTACTTTATTGAGAATTCATTGACTCATGTGCTATTTCTGGCCTCAAAATTTAAAAGATGAAATTAAATTAAATTACCAAGTTTATATAGGGGAGAGGAAAACAACTGTAAATTTCCACATTTGCTGCACACTCTCAAGGCTGGAAGGCCGGTCAGTGGGTAACATTCTTGACTTGCATGTATGGGGACCTAAATTTAATCTCCAGTACACAAATATTCAAGGCAATCCCAGCGCAGGGGAGGCAGGGACAGAAGGATTCCTGGAGCTCATTGGCCAGCTGGTCTAGTGTAATTGGTGAGCTCTAAGTAAATGAGAGACTCTGGATCTGAAATAGCTGGATGGCATTGACGAATAATAAAAGCCAAGATTGACCCTGGTCTTCAGACATGACTACATTCAAATGCATACACCTACATGCATAGTTCCACTCAACCCCACAAATTTTTAAAAAGTAAAGTCTTGTCTATAGTGTGTTAAGTTAACAAATGGGGCATGAGTAGTTTTTCAAGAAAAACCTTTTGAACATGTATATCAAATTCTTGATACCAAACATCACTGAACTAAACCAGGATAATTACCTTTTTTTTTTTTTTGTAAAGGCTCTGCCTTTTATAGGTACTTGTTGGTTTATAATCAGAACATAATAAATTATTCATTTGTACATAACTATTAACATTCCTTTTCAATGCCCATGTATACAACTGTAATGAAATAATGCTTTTGGATATTGAAACAAAAATGTCCAACAAATAAACCAGTAAAATTTGAATTAAAGGATATTTGTAAGGTGACATACAACTTATAATTTTTTGCAGAGTATGGTAAAACATTCATTATAAAGGCAAATCAACTATATTATATATTATCTTACAAAAATTCATCTCTTGCATATTCATATTCATTAGAGAGTGCTCTACTCTGTTGAAGCTAAAATTATCCAAATGGTAAATGTGATGCAAAGCCACTTCTTCACAAATAGTCATTTCAACTTCTATATTTTGAACTTTCAAATGATAGCAGAAGCTTCACATAAAAACCATCAATTCCTAACTGAATTTCATCAGTGTATTTAATGAAATTTTGTATTTAATGAAATTTACCAAAAATGGAAGCTATGTCATAAAGTGTTACAATCTGATAAGAATTCTATTTTATTGGTGTGTTTAGACATAATTAGAATGCTAGAAGGTGGAGGAAAAGATCAGTCAATGAAAGTGAGGATTTTACTTGCCAGGGGGGGGGGATAGGAAAGAACTTTAGACAGGACTGCCTGCCTGTTCTAATCAGCCTTTGGTTTCTTAGGTACCAGGCACCAGCACAACAGCCACATTCAAAGGATGCCTCCAAGATAGGAAGCTCTGCTTAACAAGTCAGGCTACTGAGCATCTTGCAAGATTTCTCACTGACTTGCTCCTGCTTCTGACCCTCCCAGACTGATGCACTGAGCTCCCTTGCCCATGTTTTTAGGAAGTTTCAGTGTAGATATTGAACCCTTGGTTCCTTTACTGTGATATTAATAGAATCACACTGGGGGATTCAGAAAAGACTGTCAGTGGTTCTTAAATCTGCATCCACACTTCAGAGTTATCATAAAGCTTCAGAATAATGAAGTTGAGGCTAAATATTTTTTTTTCTGAACAAAAGGTGTGCAGATTTCATTGAAATTTTCAAAGGTGTCTCTGAACTGAGAAAATGATAAGAACCCTCACCTGAGGCTGTTTTCTATTTCTGCCTACAAAGGAAATAGTATTGGCATTAAATATGGCTAGCCATGCTAATATTAGTGACAGTTACCTTCAATCTCATGTAAAGAAACCTCCTTTGATTTGCTAAGTTCACGAAACTACAAATTCTTGTTCTCTTTCTTTCTGAGTCTCAAGATAGACAGAGGGGCTATGTTGGCATGTGAGTTCCTTTGGCCAATAGGCATCTGATTGTTAAAAGTTTTCTTCCATGAGGATAGGCTTTATCTACATATATTCTTTGAAAATAATGGGTGCCATAAAGGTTTCAGAGCTTTTAGAACTAGTGCTGGCAGTACCAAGCTTCATCAAGGACAATTTAGATTGGATATATTATTCCCAATAAAATTCTTCTCAAGGAAGTAAAACTGGATAAGTTAGAGCTATTTAGTATTATTGTTTTCTCAGATATTTGTTCCAGAAGTGACTGCCTTAAGTTCCATTTCTCAACGCGGATTCAGTCATTGATTGACAAGCAAATGCCTGGTGCTATTCCTTATGAGGGAAGCTTTCCCTAATAGCAGGCTGAAAACAGACATCACAAATGCTGCAATGTATTTCATAAAACAAAATGATAATTTACAAGGAGTTCTATAAGATTAAGGAAAGTAAATTTCTTAAAAGCTAAATATATGTACTCTCTCCTCCTTCCTTACCCTGAGAGTGAATACATTAGAAAGATAAAAAAGCATAGTGATGTGATATTAAATGAAATATATGATATATATATATATATCATATGTATATGATATATACTGATATATACATATGTATCAGCCAGGGAGCTGGTTCATACTTATAATTCCAGCAGTTGGGAGGCTGAGGCAGGAAAACCCCTAGTTTGAGGCCAGTCTATTCTACATAGTGAGACATTGTCTCCAAAGAAGGAAAGAAGAAAAAAAAAAGGCAGCAACTATAAAGAAGTCATTAGCAGGACAATATAAAGCAGAGACACAGAATTATGGATAAACTTTCGAAAGATAAGGCTGAAAATATTAATGATAATTAAAATTCTATAAAATACAATGTTTTCCCCCATCTTGAGAAAAATATTGATGAGTTCAAAAGGATTAATTGAACCAAAAGAAAACTATATTTTGAACTATCTACTGAGATAGAGGGAGAAGTTAAGGTATACATAGTAACCCATCCCACTTGAGACATTTGCCAAAACCTTAGCAGTTAGATACACAGACTTGCCAGGAGGCAATTGGCAAATTCCTTTGTGAAAGATAAATTGTTATGGTTGCCATTTCTCCTTCCATGCTAGTGTGACAGTATTTAAGTAGAAGCTTTGCAGGATCAGTGAGAGTGGAGGATGCTTTCAACGGTTTCTGGCCCAGCTTGAGGGTAGGGTAGGCAGACATTGGGAAGGGTGGAGTGTCAGGAATGCTGCTTTCAAGGAATTTAGTGCAGTCCACCACTGCTTGAATGCACATCTCCCTCAGAGACTCCTGTTTGAACAATTAATCCCAGTTGGTGGTGGGTTTAGGAATGATGGGAACCTTTAGGCTATGGAGTCCTGCTGGAGGAAGTGAGCCTGGGGTCAGGCCTTGAGGTGTTTCAGCTTAGTCCTGCTGCTCTTTCTTTCTCTTCTGCCTTCCTGCTGATGTCATGAGAGCTTCTGCCCCTGCCATATTTTCTGCCTCCATAATGAAACTTCCCCTGGAAACTGAAATTTGCAAATAAACTTCTTTCCCTATGTTGTTTCTGCTCAGGTATTTTGTTCCAACAACTGAAACAGTCTGCATGACCTTGAAGCCTCAACTGGCTAGATAGCTTTCTAGACAGAAAACAAAATGCCTGGTCATGCAGATGCCTAAATTCTTTTAATAGTACCTCACAATCTTGCAGTCAGTCACCTGTTTTTGATACCACTGGCAAGCCCTGCCCTCAGCACTGGGGCTGTGATGCTGATCACCTGCTGCCCAGCCTGTAGCCAACTTTGCATTGTGTGCAACTCCGGACCAGCTGAAGCGTGGGTAAGCCAGGATTCTCATCAGTTACTCGTTATCAAATCATAGCTCTTCAAAATGTCCAACCCCCTTCCATTTATCCTTCCTTATAAATCTTCTCTAATTCTTTAGTACCCTATAAGGTTTTTGTGATACTTGTTAGTGATTTTTTAAAATTAAACTTTGCATATTTAACCCAGTAAGGTTGCTACCTCTTGATGGGACCAACTATGATAATCACAAACATGCTTAATCTATAGCCAAATATTGTGGAAATGGCTCAGGAGGTAATATTTTTTGCCACATACTCATCAAGGTCTGTACTGGGAGCTTCATTTCCCATAAAAACTGTTGGGTGTTTTGGTGAATGACTTTAATTCAGGGGCAGGGAGGTAGAGAAAGAAAATAATTGGGGTAAATCTAGCCAGATTGTCTTTGAGTTAAGCTAGAGTACATGCCTCTAAGAATAACAGAGAGGGGTAAGAAGATACATGACATTAACCTCCTCTGATCTCCAAGCACTCATGTGCATGCACACATCACATGATATACACAGATACCCACATTGTTTTTTAAAAGAGTATGAAAAGTTACAATTTCCAAAAACTGAAAACAATCTGCTGAGATGCAAAGCTGAGTTCCAGATTTTGGAAAAGATGGAGTCCAGACCTCTGATCATGGAGCTGAATGTAACATGAGTGAGGATGGCTGTACCAGGGAACAGAAGATAAAAGAATATCTAGGGCTGGAGAGATGGCTCAGCAGTTAAGGCACCAAAAACAAGTCAAAGCTTTTCTGTCAAAGCTCTTGAAAGCCAACCACAGGACCAAGGTGGGATCCTGTTGCTGAAGAAACCAGAGAAAGCCATCTATCAGCATCAAGAGACCCTTCGAGGTCCTGATTGGTAACCAGCCCCCAGATGGTAGTCAGTGCAGAGCTGGAAGGCACTGCATAAGCTGCCAGGGGAAGCTGGTCAATGACAGCTGGAATAAACAGAGACAACTGTTATGAAACACAGTCGGCCTCCATGAGTAGGCTGAACACACTTCCTACTGGAAGAGAACAGCGAACCAAGAAAGGAGCACTTGTGGCATGGAGGAGCCAAAGCCTGGGGGAGGCAATCAACAGCTTTTAATTCAGCCAAATAATCCACTCAGTGATGGGGAGCCCTTAACTGGAACTGGGGACTCAGGACAAAATGCACCAGGAACCAAAATCTTGGGCCCCCAAAGAGAAATCCAACATACCAGTGATTTACAAATAGGCTACTATCAACAGAATCTAGCTAATTCAGAAATACGTACCTAAGTTAACCTATACTTATCTCACTCTCCGATGGAGATTCAGTTTGTATTTTTCAGAATGCAGCGAGAGAGCTATGGATCCTCTGACCCTACCAACATACCGTAGGCCAATAGCTGGCATCCAGGCAAGAGATGAGCCACAGCAGATCTTCCTTGAAGGATCTATACAGAACCCCACAGATAGTGGTGGGATAAGCAAGCGACCCACAACCACAGCCAGTCAGTCAACACTGGATAAGCCAGACAGACAGACACCAGTGATTTTTCAACACACCTAAGGCAGAATTTCAGAGGCCCCCTAAGACCTCAACAATAAAGCAGCCTTAATACTCACTCACCATGACTCAGAGAACTGAGCGGAAGAGGGGTTGGAAAGAGTGTAAGAGTCATGGTGGAGGAGAATATCCAGATCAATCACCCCCTCAGTAACAACATACAAAGGAGGTGTGGAACTCGGTTGACACCTAGGCTATCTGTAACCCCCAACCCCATGGACTGACCTAGACTACCCACAGAGGAGGATACCCAGCTGATCGGGGACAGGGAAGAGGGAAATTGGGGAAATGAGGATATCAACTCATTATTTGCTCATTCAATGTATCTGACTATAGATGATAATAATAAAAAAAGAATATAATAATATATATTTCTTGAAATTGCAGACCTTGAAGAAAAGAGAATTCTCTTCTGAGGGATGTAGAACAAAAAAAAACAAAAACAAAACAGATATCCTAATGAAATAAATATTTTTTATGAACAATACCTACATAATGATAATACTGAAAAATTATCATTATAAAATGAAAGTATGATACTTATATATAGAATATAAGTGAAAAAGTATAGAAAAATCTGAGAATTTTAAATATTAATTTTTCAGTCAGTAGCTTATATCTGAAATTAATAAAAAAGATAATATTAGCATATTTTTCATAATGTGAATATAATTATTCACATAATGCATAATGGCAGATATACGAGGAAGCACATGCATCAGGAGTTTGTTTGCAGTGGCTAGAAGGCCTGGTGTGCTCATTCTCTCTATCTCTCTCTCTCAAATAAATAAATAAAATAAAAAATACCATTCATGTCCACATTTTCATGAAAACTTTTTCAAACATTTTTATTTTTTGTGAGCAGAGTGAGACAGAAGAAAGATGAGAGAGAGAGAAAGAGAGAGAGAGATAAAGAGAGAAGAGAGAGAGGTGCAATGGGTATGCCAGGGCCTCTAGCTGCTGCAAACAAACTTCAGATGCATGCATCACTGTGCATCTGGCTTTATTTGGATACTGCTGGGAATGGAACGTGGGTCATTAGGCTTTGCAGGTAAGGGTCTTAACGACGGAGCAATCTCTTCTGCCCCTGTCATAGAAACTTTTAATGATATTTTTTCTGAATAGTTCTATCATATTATACATATTGAACTTGGGTCTTTAGGCTTTGCTGGTAATTGGTGTTTGGTTTTTAGGCTTTGCTGTCAAGTGCTTAAATTGCTGAGCCATCTATCCTTCCCTAAGAATGGTATTCTCTTTTTCAAAATGAAACTAAATGAGAAAAAGACAGTCAAAAGGAGGAAAACTTGGTTATGAATTTTGAGATAAACATGTCTTCTGGTTTCCTTTTTGGCTGTAAGTTGTCATTTGCACTGCAATGTAAGAGAGTTCAATAAGCATCTTTTTCAAAGTCCCTCTCAAAGCTAGGGACTAGTGTGGCTCTGCCCACGTGTTGAACAGGTACTCAAGTGACAGTTTCCCAAAATTTCCTGGTTCTGGGTCATATGTGAACTGATGATCCTCATATTTGGAATCCTTGATTTCTTGTAAATGTTCAAGGAAATGTGTTTCATCGAATTTTTATTCAACTATTACATCACCTCATATTTTTAAAGAAATTCTACTCTCTGAAATTATGCATGAGCTTATTATAACATTTTACAACTTTTCTTGACACACTGCAGATCGAGTCTTGTGGTTTAATATATACAGGTCAGTGGATGTTGCAATGGCAAATTAAAAATGTCACTTACCATGGATGAAATGTAAATGTATTATTACTTTCTGTAAGGTGTTATCATAGTAATCAACACCCTAAGGGAAACATGATTGGAGAGTCAGCTTATTCAGGAATGGAGGTCATAGGATTTCTCCAAATCTTAATTGACGGTATATCTACTTTTTCTTCTCTTTTTTTGAAATGGTGACACATTAACTATATTCTTACTTCCAGGTAAGCTTTACCATTTAATCATGCCACTGCCCCCTACTAAATACTGGTATGTTCCTAAATCTACATACTTGAGAAAGAGAAACCTAAATGATAAATACCTCTTAGCAGTCCTCCAGGGCTCTGTGTCTCTGTGGCTGGGTTCTTGCTGCTCTAATGCTTATTTGTAAGTCAAATAGTGTAGGTCTGTTCATGTCTGTCTTGTCAACTTCATGCTTCATAGCACAAAGAGACCTTGTAATTCAATATCTCATCACCAAAATGGCAGGGAAATAACATAGGATCATGCTTTAGAAATGTCATAGTTGGCAAATAGACAATTTTTAAACAGGGTGTTTAGCTGACTTAAATATAAGAACTTTTATCAAGTCTTGATTGCCTGACTATTAACCTTGAACCAACATTGCCTTGTATTCAAAATAATGTCTTGTATTATTAGCAGGAATACCTTCAAACCTTCATTTATTACACAAACACACACACACACACACACACACACACACACACACACACACACACACATTCCTTCTGAAATGGAACCGAAGATGCTATATCTATTTGAATTGCTAATGTAAAAAGAAGACATGCTGAGAAAATTCCTAAATAATAGGAAGCTGTTAAGCATAGGTTTTTATTTTCTTATTGTAAAAAGTTGTCATTAAATATGCACGACTCTTTGCTGACATACTTTCAAAGCAGGAAGGTCTTGGTTTGGTTGTGTTATTAGCATAATGAGTGCAAGCGACCTCATTCAACAGACCTGGAACACAGTGAACAGACGCCAGAAATACAAGTTTCTCTGATTCATTTCAAGAAGTTCAAGTTAATCAAAAGGGAAATCAAAAGGGAAAAATGTAATTTATTGATTAGAAGTGAGCATTTATTTTGGGGGGTGGGGCAACAGATCAATGGGCAAGGGCACTTTAAGTGCACACATGAGGAACTGAATTCAATAATTAGCATCTACATACAAAGCCAGGCATGACCGGAACTCCAGCACTGAGGCAGGCGGTCAGGCAATCTGACAAAAACATGGAGAGCTGCAGGTTCAGTAAGAGACAATCTCAGAGAAGCAGGGAGAAGACTGAGAGAGGACACGGGCAGAGTCTACTGGCCTCTCCATATGAGTGCATGTGGGGTGCACACATCAAAACAGACACATGTATAACATTCTCTCTGTCTCTCACCCCCAAATATGACATAGACATACACCCTAAAAAAGAAGAGAGCCATATTTCATGAGCCTAAGAATGAGGTACCTATTAAATTTACCAGAGGCATGGTCTGTATATCATACTCCCCCTTCTAGGAATGAAGGAGGGACAGGAAGGAGTAAGATAACTTGTTTTCACGAGGCAGTCAGCAAGGGATAGAGGCCCAAAGATAACATGGGCACCACCTTCCCTGCCCTGGCAACACTAGAACCCGAGTCTAATCCAAGATGGCTGTAAGCAGCACTCTGGAATAGCAGCTTCCTGCTTCTTCCTCAGTTTAGGACACCTGGGTGGGATGGCCTCTCCTGGACCAGCCTCTTGGATCCACCAACCAACTGGCTCTTTCATCTATACACCTAAATCTGACAAGGAGGCCCATTCTAATTAGATGTTTGATCTATAAAAAGTAGCCTATGGGGCTGGAGAGATAGCTGTTAAAAAAGTGCTTCTTTGCAAAGCCTGACATACCATTTCGTTGCCCAGGGCCCACATAAAGCCAGATGCCCAAAGTGGCACAGACTTCTGGAGTTCATTTGCATTGGCAAGAAGCCCTGGTGTGCTATTATTCCTCTCAGTCTCCTCTCTCTCTCTCTCTCTCTCTCTCTCTCTCTCTCTCTCTCTCTCTCTCTCTCTCGTCTTTCTCTTTTTCCTTGAAAATAAATAATAACAAATATTTTTCAAAAAGGAACCTAACCAGTTGTGCAAGCTGCTAGGGTATTTCAGTTAATCTCCCCTCCATCTTATTTATCAAAATAAAACTAATTCATAAACTACCCTTCTCAGAGTCTGTGTTTTTTTAATTCTTTAATAATACATATAAAATTCGGAATGTTGAGGTTCATCATGCACTTGGAATCTTTTGCATACTTGTGGAATTTAATACTTCCCCAAAACGCTGTATCGGGATGATTCATGGTTAAATTACGGAAAGAAAGGCAAAGAAAGATATTAGAAAATGAATGAAGTTCTCTCCTAAGTCAATCGTTATTTCAGATGGGTCATATTGTAGAAATGCCAGTTTCACCCATTATCCATCTTGTTGCAACATATGCCCTACAGAAGTCCTAAAATCCAGTCATCCAAGCTCATGGCACCTGTTCTAAAAGTGACTTGCTTCAGAGAGAGTTACAGACATTGAAACTCATTTCGTTATCCTCAATCTTTTCCTTCTTTATCACTGTACCATTCTGCAAAGAACAGGACTAAAGACATAGAAAATGATTGCATCCTGTTTTCTCAATAGGCAATGGATATTTTCATATCAATAGCTATTACTCTGATATTTACTATGGTGCATCAGAATTATAGAAGCAGTATTTCATATACCTATACCACTTATTATATAATACACTTATTTTTGATGCCCTAAACAACATTGTATCCATTACCTCTTGTTTTGTTCTTTAAAACAAAGATGGGCTGCCTAGAATTTAGATTAATATCTCTAATCAAAGTCTCTCAATTAAGGGCATCTACATAAAGAATCTCCAACTTAGTCCTTATAAATATTTCACTAAAATATTACAAAAAAATAAAATCCCCCTCTAAGAAGAATCTTAGTGAAGTCACCTATACTTTTAAATTAATTGCATTTCAGATGCAGATGGCAGTAAATTCTTCTGGACAATGAGTAAAACATTAAATAATGGAATGATAATCTATAAATAACAATTTTGTTCACTTCAGAAGCAGTAGAAAGATTTTATGCCTCATTAGGAAAGTCCTTTATAGCAGTTCAGTGAGAAAACTCTGCCAGCAGAATTATATCCAAACTGTGTATAAATATTTCAATTCCCACTTGTAAACAGGGATGTTATTTCCTTAATAGTTGTACAAACCCATGAAGCACATCAATACAAATGTAGTTTACAAAAAAATTACTAAAGATGTATAGATATAATGAGAGAATATAACTGGAGAAAGATGTCAGCAAATGCTTTTTTCAAATGCACTCTTGTTTCAGGTAGTTATTTTCAATAATAATTAGACTGCTAAGCAGAAGAGTTATATCTAATAAAATAGGTGATAATAACTGTAGGTATCAAAAATATAAATTGAAATTATAGCTATGATCTTTAAAGAATGATAAATCTTTTTTAAATAAAAGCATAAGTTTGTTAAGGATATGTTTGCACCTATATGCTCAATAGAATAGGCGTGAATTCATGGCCCTCTTTGAGTAAGAGTGTTAGACAGAAATTCTTAGAATATTTAGAAGTTAAGAAATTAGAAATTCAGCCTGGCGTGGTGGTGCACACCTTTAATCCCAGCACTCAGGAGGCAGAGGTGGGAGGATTGCCATGAGTTCAAGGCCACTCTGAGACTACATAGTGAATTCCAGGTCATCCTGGGCTAGAGTGAGACCCTATCTTGAAAAAAACAACAAAGAAATAACAACAACAAAAAATTTAGAAATTCATAGAAAATAATTGCACAAGTAGTAATTACATCGAAAAATAAATTGACAAGTGTTTGCTTTTTACTGAAATAGAAATAGAAATTTTACATATAATATTTTGAATGATTTTAAGGTAATATATTTGATTTTATAAAGTATAAGGTTTAAAATACGTATTATGCACCAATATTCAAGAGCTCAACTTTCATTTCTCATTTTGAGAAGGTTTTTGTTAAGCAGAATTTTTGTGACATATTCATATCCTGACTTATTTGTTCTTTACTTAAAATAGATTACAAAATACACAAGACAATAAGAAAATATGTGTTCAAAGCAAAAATAAGGGTAAAAATTTTAAAAAGGGCCAGTTTTATTTCCTAAAATGCATGTTTTGATCCACAGACGCAAGCATTTTAATAACCTGTGTTCGAAGATAATTAATTATTGCACTAAATATAGTATAAAAGATGGTGGTAAATAATGACGTATTATAAAGTAGAACTAAATCAATTGGAAGGACAAATAATTTTGACATTTCTGCATTGGTGAAGATTTACAATGATCCCCAAATTCAGCTAGGGCCTTACATATGCTAGGTAAGGCCTTGAACTGAATTTTTAGCCCAGGCAGATCTTGAACTTGTGATCCTCCTACCTCAGCTCCCAAAGAAGCTGGAAAACCAGGCCCGAGCCATTAAACCCTGTCAAACCCACCATTTTTTATAATACTTACATCTTCAGCTTCTGTTACATTTTCTTAGTCTCATTTTATTAATTTAATCTTAATTTTACTTGGAACTAAGCTTTACTGTCTCTAAGGTTAAGGCATTGCCAGAGTGGCTCTCCTTATGATCCTTAGATTTACACAGATAACAAGTGCATACAGTAAGCATTTCATATAAGCCTATTAAAAATAAATGAAATGAATATATTTTAAGTTTTTATTTATTTATTTGCAAGGAAGGAGAGAGAGAGAGAGAGAGAGAGAGAGAGAGAGAGAGAGAGAGAGAGAGAGAGAGAGAGAATGAATTCGCCTGTCAAGGTCTCCTGCCAGTGCACATGAACACAGATTCATCTAGCGTTACGTGTGTACAGAGAAACCAAATCCAGTCATTCAGGCTTTGCAAACAAGTGCCTTTAACCTCTGAGCCATCTCTCCAGCCCTAAATGAATTTATTTCAGCATTTCTTCCAATCTCAATAAAGTGTTTTTTTTTAACATGGTTATTGTGGAGGTCAGAAAGTGTAAAATATTTACAGTTCTGTTTGGAATGAAAAAAATAACAGACACAATAAAAGAATGATTCACTATTATCTGTTTGTGTTCTAGTGCACCCATTATAAATCTAGCAGAAAATAAGAGAAGAGAGTAATATAGAACGAAATTCACTTTTTAAAATTACTATTACATGAAAAACTAGATAACGTGTTTTGAAGCAACTCTCTATGCAATCATAAAATACGTTTTTTCTTTACTGAGAGTACAGCGATGTGTTCATTAAGTGAATGGATGCTTCTACAACTTGAAATAAATTTATTTTAAAGAATCTTGACTCAGTGTTTTAATCAACCAGAGAATGATTTTCTGGTTTTATATTCAAACTCCTAATGTTCACAACCTCCCTAGAAAGATTGCATGTGGATAGAGATGAAGTGTTTAAGATTTACCTATTATGTGTATGACGTATAACAAAATTATTCCACATTCACTCAAATCTCTGTGAGGATTCAAGAAAAATTATGGTGAACAAAGCTGAAATCAAGTGCCCCTAAAACCTTAATTACAAATCATTTAAAAAAAAGGTGAAAAAAATGAAAAATACAACTTGCTCTCTTGGCTATTTTCTTAACAGAAAGCATATGGGAAAGAGAAAATTATCTCTAATCATAAATCCCAAATGCTTCATTTTCATTTTCCAAGTTAACTTTCTAACCTAGCTAAGCAGCATTTTCTGCTATAATTAGTGTAGGTCTAATATTAGCTGACCAGTATCCATCAAGCTCCTTGGTTCAATGAGCTCAGGGAGTCCCAAGGAGCTGCATGTTTGCAGACTTCTGCTTAAGGAATCTAGTGATTTTCTAGTAGATACTGGGACATGGAAGTTCAGAGAAGCGAGATTGCAATCATGAGTGGATCAAAGCTCTAGATACAATCACAGTGGCAAAGGTCACCATAGAAAGCCCAAAGCATTGTAGTTTTTAGATAAAGAGCCTTCATTGACTAGTTCCGTAAACAAACAAAAAATGCTTTCATAATTTTACTGTCTCATGTTCCTTCTTTTCTATTCACACTGTTCCTAGCTCATTGTGAACTATAAACAGTACATGAATGGCAGGCTCCCAATGACAGCTTCCTGGGGCCTCAGTAACAATTATGAAATGTTCAAAAGGGTATCTTGTTGTCTACTCCTTCCTGAAAATGAAAATCAAACTTCTCATACAACATCGATGGAACAAGTTACTATTTTTAACAACTAAACATATTCGGTAGGGGTCTTGAAAGATGGCTCAGCAGTTAAAGGGGTTTTCTTGCAAAGCCTAATAACTTGGGTTCAATTCCTCAATACTCACAGAAAGCCAGATGCAGAAAATGAAGTTGGAGAGCAAACACTGTGAATTCCTATGGAAGTTTCCTGCAAGTGAGGAGAATGGGAAGCTGGTACCATCCTGCTTTATCCAGGGAAACATTCATGCAAGCTTGCCAAAGGCTTCTGATGCTAAGTAAGGGTCTCTAGAGGACAGTTTATCAGCCTCCTGTAAACATGCCAAACATTCTCCAGGGATTTTCTTTTGCAAAATAACTTCAGAGTACACCGAGTCCTTCCTATAGGGCCAGAGGTGAGGTTACTTCTCAGTGATATGTTGGTGTGCTGGATTCAAGACACCATTAAACTATATTTGTAGAAATCCTGTAGGGGAGAACAATATGAGTACCTACAGAAAATCATCCATGTACTACTCTATGTGGAGCAAAATAGGAGAAATTGGAGTAGACTATTACAGAAATCAGCTATGTGGAATTGAGAAGGCATAGAGGAAGAATTATGAGATGGATAGTGATATTTCCTAACCATGGATTTGTGCTGTGTTTGCTCTTACTTATGAATGGGTAGAGTCAACTGATTCATCCTCTGACATAAAAGGATCTTCTTGACTAGTGGGAGAGAGTGGGATTCTCTAAAAACAACCGACACTATTCAAATAATTATAAAATTAGATGTCGGTAGAAACTAGAAAGGAAAAGTTCCAGTTTAGACTACAAAATCCAGAAAGGACTCCTAGGAGCATACTTCAGCTGAGGAAATGGGGAGACGTAGTAGTTCATAAGGCAAAACTAGGGGATGAAGAGGCCAGACGAAAGAAAGGACTGGCTTCTAAGGGAAAGGCCACCATGGGAGTCCTGAAACACTCTGTAAACCAAGACTCCACTCTTCCACAGCACTCACAGTTTCCATTCAGAAGAACGACTGGATCTGAGCTTTGTGTTAGAGATCAGTTGATTAAATTGGAATCATTGTGATGGTGCAATGGCAATGGAGTATAGAAAGATGAGGATCCAAGCCGACTTTTGGCATCGAATCAAAGGATTTACTCTTGAGTTGGAAGTGGATGTTTTGAGGGTTTAGCATTCAACAATAAATTCCAAATGGATGGACAGAGATACAAATTACTTAAGCAGGTACAATGCAAGGTCGAAGAGAATTAGAATAGAGGAGGAGGAGATCCACTCGAAGTGTGTTATAGGTGAGAGATCTCTGAAATTTCTATGTGTCTTTATAAAAAAAAGGGATGTGGTTATGTTCCCAAAGGAGAGGAGCTGGCCTTTGATAATCTAGTTAGATGACCCACAGAGAGTGTGCATGTTGAAAAGTGGTCTGTTCTCAGGCACTGACAGTTCAGTATTGCCAGGAATCTCTGTCAACATGATTCCGAGAAGCAGGAGGATTGATTTTTTTTTAAATTGATTATAATGATAGGACATGACTCTAAGTTGTGTGCAGGTGTATTTGAGGGGTGTCAAAGATAACTTAGACAAAAAAATGACTTTTTTCTGGGGGGGAAACAACCAAGAGGGTAGAAGTTGATGAATGGTGTTAAAATGATGAATGGTGTTAAAAACCATAATACAATGAATATTTTTGTTTATATGCATTTATTTTATTTATTTTTTGCTAGTGACACTGTGATGCAACTAACAAGATATAAAATGTTAACAAGGGCCAATGAAATGAACTACAACCGAAATAGGTTTCTTTAGCTTCTAGGAAATTCCATTTATTTTCATTCTATTAACATATCATCAAAGAATCTGTTCTCCATAAAACTTTTGCTTATTATAAATTGACATTATTTTAAATGGCTAGAAGACAGAGCTTTATTGTTAACAATAATAATTTCAAAACTTTACAAAATTACTTTGGCGATGTGCTTTCTAAAGAAAATTATGATTACTTAACTGACATTTTAAGATCTTGAAAATAGTATAGAACCTCAAGAAATTTAAGTAATAGCCTTTAATGGAAAAGAATTTCTGAATTTTTTCATTTTTTCATTTTTTGAGAAAAAAATGTATGAATACATTCAAATTAAAAAATATATAAGGGAATATATATAAGATATATATATATATATATAATTTATTTTGCTTTGTCAAGGCAGAGTCACTCGAGCCCATGCGAACCTGGAACTCATTTTGTAGTCCCAAGAGAGCCTCAAACTTGCTCATGTGACAGAGATTTAATAAAATAATGTTTGAAAATCTTTGTATCTTCAATCAATAAAGCAGACTATGGAGAGACATACTACGATGATCAGGCAAAAACAAGTCCTATCTAGAATGATACTGTGAGGAAGACTGATCATTGAGCATTGCAGTCTTACCATGAGTTCAATTGGCTTCTGTTATTTCTCTATTAGTATTCTTTAAGGGGCTGTCTTTAATGATTTCTCCAAATGGCAAGACATTGTGTAAATAATAATGCCAAACATCACAGCATCAATAAAGAACTGTGTTTGATCCAATAAAAAAAAAAGTAGTAAACAGAACTGGATAAAATAGCTAGAATATTTTAATGGCATGATGAAAAAGAAATGAGTTTTTTTTTTCTTTTTACTGAGAACATTGTCATTTGCACAATGTGAAGCACATTTCCTTGTGGTGTCTCACGGTAAGCATCGTGGATCTGGCCTGGGAACCTGGACCTGAGGCACAGCAGATACACAACAGCCACCGGAATTCAGAATAATTACACAATTTCTTAAACTCTCAGCTTGTTTTAAGAAAATAAATAATTTAGGTAAAACATTTAAAAGCAATGTCAACTGATAATAAGTTAAATTTTATGGGAAAAAGTAGTTTGGTGGGAACTCAGAAAAATTAACATCCTGTGTGATTACCAGACCATGGTCCTCAGTTCCAGGAATCTTGCTCAACAATGTCATTTCTTGGGTACATATGCTGCACCATTTGGGAGATTAAAAAAAAAAAAACACAGACAGCAGAAACCCCACAAAAGCATTCATTTTCCCAATGAAATTGTGCTATTTGAAATGAGAATTACTAGTGGGTATAAATGGAGGCATTCTTCTTATGAAGGTAGACCTTTCGAGCCATTTTCTTAATGTCATTCAATGTGATCTTCCTTTATGGACATGAAGAATGTCCTGGCCACTCACTCGCAGTATGTTATTATTGTCATTACGAATCCATTAGCTATATTCAGGCGAGCTAAGTAACGGCCCTCTGACCAAATTCTCCTTCTCTTGCTTTTAGTGAAACATTTGATAGAATACAATCTGCCCTGATATTTTTTTTTGCCTATGATAAAAATTTGAAGATAATATAAAAACTCTAAAAGTCTTTTTCTTTGCCCTTGAATATCAATAGAATTGTTGGATATTAGTGACAAAGTTTGAATATTACGTTGCTGAATTTTTGCCATTTGTGATAATTACCAGTAGTACACAGCCTTTTTGATATATATATATATATATATATATATATATATATATATATATATATATATATATATATATATATAT
>PVHP010033194.1:0-19818 GCA_004024765.1 Zapus hudsonius | reverse complement strand
ATCTTTGGACTCTTCCTTCAGTCCTTCCTCCCTTCCTCCCTTCCTTCCTTCCTTCCTTCCTTCCTTCCTTCCTTCCTTCCTTCCTTCCTTCCTTCCTTCCTTCCTTCCTTCCTTCCTTCCTTCCTTCCTTCCTTCCTTTCATTCCTTTCTCCCTTCCTTCCTTCCTTCCCCCTTTCCCCCTTCCTCTCTCCCTCTCTCTCTCTCCCTCCCTTCCACCTTTCTTTACTCCCTTCCTGCTTCTTGCTTTTTTTTCTATTTTCATTTTTCCATGCTGGAAATGGAACCCAGGACTTTGTACATGTTAAGCAAGTTCTCTTTCTGAGTTATACTTTCAGGCCATGAATATTCTTTTAAATTCTTATTTCTTTTTCCACTGACTTCAACTTTGTATTCCTCTCTTCCCTACATCTGTTACATTGTTTATATTTTTGTCCTTCTCTATTTTCATTTCATCCTTTCCCTTATTTTATCATAATTGCCAAGTATCCCACTTACAATTGCTTGGATCATTTGTTCCTTTCCACAGGAATTAATATCAGAGGGTTTTTTTTTGGATGGACATTAATTATAGTACTCAGTGCCCTGTTTTTACTCATAGAAAATGCAAACAGAAACCTTGAATACTTACCTGCTCAAAACTATGCCTTCTGAAGATCATTGAATTTGTTCATGGTACTGTAAAAATGTGATTTTTTTCTTTCCACTTGCTTTTTTGTTTGCTCACTCTCTTTCAGCACTTTAATATGCTATAGCTGTAATATTCAACTAAGCTTAAGGAAATGAAAGCATGTGTGCCTTGAGAATGATAGAAATGAAAGAAACCTTTTGAAATAATTCTTTCAAAGGAATATCAATAAGAAAAAGATCACACGGAAGATAACTCTTTTTGTATTAATGATAGCTTACAAATATTTTGACAGATTTTTAGCATGGTTGAGAGAGATATTAATTCAAGACTGTTCTGGTAATGATGTGAAACATGGAAAATGATGGTGGCTTTGAATCAATTGCCACATGATGGAATCTCTTGAGGAAATATAGGCATAAATATTTGTAAAGAGGTAACAGAAGTGGGAAATTCATCAGCTTCTTTCCTCACACACATTATCTTTCCTAAAGCTGAATTACTGAAAAATACCCCAAAGAGGACATGAGATTGTTCTTCAAATGAATACTATCAATCACTTAAAAAGATTTAAAAATTGCATGAAAATTACTCAATTGATTATGATAAAGAGAGAAGAGGAAAGGATGATTTATCTTGAAATTGAGATGATGACAACATTTCACAACAGAGAATGAAAGAGCATAGCAATTAGTGGAGGCTAAACTGGTCTGACCTTTTAGAATAGAGTTCACTAAGGTTAAATATCCGGAGACATTTTGAGGAAACTCAGCTAACAGATGTGTCTAGCATTATTGGGCAAATCTAAAGTTCAGATTCTTTGAGCTGAGGTGAGCAGCATGATAACAGAGAACAGAAATATTAGAAGTAATTACTGGCTGCCATCATCTGCAATAAATTTGCCTAGGCATCTGCAAGTATTTGCAGAGTGAAAGCCATTATACAAATGCTGACAGGGAAGCTAAGGAGAACTCAGAAATGCTGGGACTGCTGGTGGTGAAGGAAGAACAAGAATATTCAGTAGTTCCTATTGGTTCAGGATAGAAATTTAGGATAATGAATCAGTTGATGGTGATATGGGAATTTGGGGAGTCTGTGAGAGCAGCAGAGCCATTCTCAGCTCTTGTTTGGGAAATGCTCATTCAAAACTTCCACTGAATGAGTGGCCTCCAGGTTATATAATCTTATGAATTTGATTAATGGCATCCCACACACCACAGAGTATGAAGTTTAGAAGGATTTTATTATAGAGCTGAAGAGAAGGAAAGAAGGTTGAGCTCCTGCTGTAAGGTAGGAGGGATTCCCTGGAAATGAAAAAGCCTGCCTGGTGACCCTGATAGAAGTCTCATGGGAATTTATTGGATGAGTTGTCTAGGTGCTTCTTAGAAGGGAGTAATTTTCCAGGTATCTTAATCTTTCAAGAACCACATTTATATAGCAAGGAAAGGGAACAATTTTTGGAAGGTTTTAATTTTCTAGGGGATAAAAGAGGTAAGGATAAATCAGATTCCTCCTTTACATTTGTAGTTTATAGCAAAGAGGAGGCTTATAGGCTCATTTAGGAAAATAGAGATAAGGAGGAACCAGATTCTACTTCATAGGCTAAAGTACATCCTTTGGTTTTACTCTTGGGGACCATGTTAACCCTAATCTGCCTAATTGGCATGATACTTAAAACTTGGTTTGCAAGATTTTTCCAAAATTCAGGGACAACTTGACAGTTAAACTAGAATTTTAACAGCTTCTTTTAAGAGCTACAGAGGCATTTATGATTATCACACTGAGTAAGAATATATACAAAGTAATATATGAGCTATTTTTCTTAAGATTTCTTATAGGAGGAAAGAAGATTCAACAGACCTAAGTACTAATTATTTTTTAAAACTTGTAAATATAAAGACTATTAATATAAATATTGATTTTATTGAGGTTTTCTATCAATTAATGTCTTATGCTAGTAAGCATTGAATCTGAAATGTTCTTCCAAATGTAGATACATGTATAATATTTAATTTTCCCATGATGTAAGCCAATGCTTGAAAAACACTCCTTAAATCCATCGAACAATTGGGGTTGTTATAGCTCAAAGCTCTGAATCAATTCTTATAACACTTTACAGTGATGATATATCTCAAAGGTGTGTTGCATCTTTTCAGTTTTAGTGGTTTTGGGCAAATTCAAGTATGCAAAGAAGCATGATGCAACTGGTTTGGTCATTTAGTGTTCAAAATCAAAGAATTCACTATTCCTATTGAGACATATATAATAATGAAAATGTGAATTTCTATAAAAATGGAGATAACATTTTTAAACTAAAGAGAAAACTGATAAATTGTGGTGCCCAAGGCTTGGGAGTCATGCTTTAAAGAAGAGAGAGTATGTTGTTAAAGAAAATTAATGCATGATAACAATGACAGTAAAAATGTGTTGTAAAATATATACTGGATAGCAGATGTTAACAAGAGTATCATATATATATATATATATATGATCCATGTTTATGTTCATATGTCCAAAGTCATCAGTGTATATATCAAATGTACAGATATCAATATCAAAATAAAACTGTTAAAGCTATTAATGCCTATATACACTATGTAACCATGAGCAATATAAATATATATGAAATTAAGATAGGTTAAGAGAAACAAAACTATAAAATCAATGGAACAGATATAAAAGAGTATTTGGGAAGGAGTGGGAAGAACTTTCTAATGAACTCCTAAAGTTCACATAAGTTTTGGAAAGTACACTGTTAATAGACTGAAAAAAGTTACCATTTTATTGCATTTAGGTATATGCATGGCTTATGACTTTGTATCTTTATCTAGGGTAGGTAGCTCAAAAATTCTCATATAGAGACATTAAGAAAATATTTAAATTAAATTTTTCACAGGGCTTTTTTGGTATCTTTTTTATCCTTAATTTGATACATTGTATGAGATATTCTTATGATGGTACCCCCAATTCCCTCCTCCCTTTCCCCAATCCACTGGAAGCCCTCCTCAGTGGGTGTACTGAATCAGTCCATGGGGTAAAGAGTTATGAATAGGACAGGAGGTAGCCAGGTGCCTCCCTTTGTGTGTTGTTACTGAGAGGGGCAATGTCTCTGGATATTCTCCCCCACCATGGCTCTTACAATCATTCCACTCCCTTTCCTGTCAATTCACAGGGCTGTATTGGACTGCAAGAAGTTGGAGACAGATATTAATCTCAGAGGAAAGTGATAAGTAAAATATAGTTGATGTCTACAATAGATTTCTGTGTTGCAGTTAGAAATATCTGTCTAGGAAAGAGTTGTGAATAGCTATAAAAAACAATAGTGATGATTATTAAAAAATAAGATGAAAACAAATTATATATATATATATCACTGTATACATAAATAACAAAATGAATGTTCAGCATTTTTGAGAGATAGTCAGTGTCAAAGAAGAGTAATAGTGAATGAGGGTAAAAGACAATATGTGATACAGATGATTGACCTTGATTTGACAGATGATTTTTAGTGTTCTGTGAATTATGGAGTATGATTAATTAAAAATTCACACACACGCAAAGCAACAAAATGAGAAAAAACATAATATTAATTTATAAATGCAAGTTAACTTAATATTACTAGGATGAAAGAGATTTTTTATTATAATAAGTTCAAGACAGCAGATGGCTAGATGGAGATAGAATCCTGGGAATAAACCTGAAAGACACAGCATAAATCTCTGGATTGGAGATTTCTGTTCTGGCAAAACTGTCATTTTAAAAAATTATTTAAACTTTGAGCCTATTTTTCTGTTTCCCTCTATACTTTTCTTTCTTTGTGTATGTTTCTGTGTATTTGTAGGAGGCATGTATTTGTTCGTGTGTGCACGGACCACAGCACATGAGAGGATAACATCAGGTGTTTCTCCTCTCCATTCACCTTCTTTCCAGGCAAGATTTCTCTTGCTGTCTTTCCACTGCTGCTTGTATTCTTCTGAATATTTCCTGGCTTTGCCTCTCATTGTTGTAGGTGTATAGAAATGATAGATGAGTGTGCCACTTTGCATGTGACATTATGTGGGTGATGAGGAGGGTCAAAGTCAGTTTGGCAGGTTAGAAAGCAAGTTCCTTTAGCCACTTAGACATTTGCCCAGCATGTCTGTTTTATTTTTTATTAGCATATTGTAGTGGTTTGAATGTGGACAGTGACCCATAGCCTCATACTTTATCCCTAGCTGGTGGAGCATATGAAAGGTGGCATCTTTTTTGGAGAAGTTGTGTTGCTGAGGGTGGATCTTGGGGTTTATTAGATCAGCCCTAGTGGGTGCTAGGTAGCTAGGGAGCTCAATCTTACTGTTCCCTCTTGGCTTCTGATATCTGACAAGATATGATGCCCAGTTGCTTGCTATTCTTTCCCTGCCACTATGAAGTCTCCTCTCAAACCTGTAAGCCAGAAATAAACTCTTTCTTCCCATAAGTTGCTTCTGATCAAGTGTTTTGTCTCAACAATTAGACATTTACTGCTATACATATATTATTTGTATAAAATAATAAGTTTCATATAAGTACCATGTGCTAACTGACTGAGCCACTGGAGCTCCAAATAATAAGTTTTATTATGACACTTAAATATAAATATAGAATGTACTTTGATTATTTTCATCCAATTTTATGTATTTTATGCCCAAATAAAATTATGCATTATGCATATGCAACAAATTTTCTGTATCCATTTATCTATTGATGGACATTTGGCTGGGTCTATTTCTTAGAGATTGTGAACATTTCTCAGATAAGCATGGACATGCAGGTTTCACTTATATACATTTCCATTCCTTCAGATGTATACCCAGGGAGGATAGATAGAGGGAGGCAGATGAAGAAGGAAAGAAGGAAGGAAGAAGGAAGGAAGAGTGAAAGAGAGGGAGAAGGAGAGAGAGAAACTGTTTTTTTTATTATTTGCAAGCAGTGGGAGACAGAGAGGAGAGAAAGAGGAGGAGAGAGAATGGAGCCCTCTAGCTGCTGCAAAAGAACTCTAGATATTTGCACCACATTGTGCATATGGCTTAATGTGGATGTATTGGAAAATCGACCCAGGTTTCTTAGGCTTTGCAAGCAAGTGCCTTAACCACTGAGACATCTCTCCAACCCACAATAGTGTTGTTTTGATGTTAGGCACCACAAAAACCTAATTTGGAGCAATTGGCTTCAACTTCTAAGCAGTTTCATATCTAATAATCTATTCTTCCAAAAAGTGATTGGAGGTTTTCCAGGTATAAGGTCAGAATTGCCATAGTGATAAGAGTCCCTCCTAGAGGATGAAGGAGAAAATTTTACCTCCATGTTTGCCATGTGTGGACAGTATAGGAAAATGAAGTAGTATTAATGATAATGCATTGCTCACTGAAAATATTTGATGCATACAGTATTTAATGACATGTAGACTAGTCATAAAAATGATACAGAATATTTACAAAATTTTGCTTCATGTTTTTTTCTGAATTTCCTCTTTTAGAAACTACATTCAGTCAGTTCTTAAAATAGTTGTTATGCCTATGTATTGAACAATGGCTGTTACTAGAATTCATTGTAAATACATTTGATCATTGGCATCCATAGATGGCATGCACAGGTTAGGTCCAGATGGACATCACACCAGTTTAACTGTGATGTCAGATAAAAAATTAGGAGAAGAAGCAAAGGCCAAGGAAATGGTCACTTTGAATGTAAATATTTCCTTAGCTATGAGTCAGCTAGAGAAGAAAATTGAAATAAAGACATTTGGTGTGTGGGTGGAGGGTGGAGAAGGTAGAAATTCAGTTCAGAAATGAGTTTCAAGGTCCAAGCTGTCATGATTTCTCATGTCCATGATAGAAACTAGGATTACTAACTTGATCAAGGAACTTCTGTTCTAAGAATTCAGCATTTTACAAAAGCATTTGGGCAGGTAGACACATCTAGGCAAGTTCCTAGCAGACAAAAAAGGTGCTGTTTGCTATGCATGCCTGTCTAAATCTTACTGAGAGTCAGCTATGAGCAAGCAGGATGTAGATATCCAAAGGCTGTTGGTAATTGAGAACATTTGGCTGCATGGCCAGGGGACCGATTATTTCGGCAGAGATTGTTTGTCAACACCTGTTGTACTTTATAAGCTGTATGGTTGCTTCTTAATGATTTTGGCCCTCCCTCACTGCTGGTCTGACATCTTTCATAGCATATTTCCAGCATTGTATTAACTTCATATTTGGAGCTTTCTTAATTGATAGTGTAAAGGAAACTAGAGAAATCAACTTTGTTAAAATATGCTCAGTGAGTGAATATATTTTAGTGGATTCCTGCTTTAGTATTTGTACATTATGAGCATTCATCTTGTGCCTTAACCGGCTTTTGGCTTTTGGGTTTTTGTACATGGTGGAGTTTAGATTTGGTGGAAAGAAGTGGTTCTTAACATGTGGTGTCGATCACCATCATCAGCATCATCTGGAAGGCAACTTCACCTGTCCACTGCAGATTCAATGAATAACAAACTCCAGGGTGGAATTCAGCCTTCTGTGTTTTAACAAGCTCCCTCAGGGGACCTAGGTAAACTTTCAAGTCTGAGAACCACTGTGCTTGAGTCTTGCTACTCAAAATATGGTTAGTGGATCACCATAGGAATTATAAGGATGCCTATTTGAAATCTAGAATCCTGGGCTAATTTCCAATATCACTCATCCTTTGCATATAGCAGTTGCCCAGGGAGTTCAAGTGCACCTTACAGTTTGAAAAGCACAGTTTGAGTCCTGTGTCTGGAAGTCCAGTCTGGGTTATTTTAAGTTTTGACTGGCTAGGGATAATTCCAGGCCTGTGGTTATGTTTCTTTATTTAACATTTTGTTGAAGTATGATATGTATATAGTATACACACTTTAAGCCTTGATGTTTGAGAAGTTCCCTCAAATGACAGGGTTGAGTTCCCATATGGAGAAAGGAAGGCAATTTTTAAAATGTTGTGTTCCATTATCTTTCTTCCTTTATCTATTGAAATCCCATTTCATTTTCTACTGTCCTTGGGAGTCTATCTGTAATTGTTATGTAGTCGCAACATTTCTTCTCCTGACAATGTAGACCTGGAGCACATACATAATGAGGATTTTTTAAATGTGTTAACTATTCAGAACATTCTCTGAGATTTCCGTTTTTGAAGGTTCCAAAAATTTTTTAAAAAGCCTGCCGAACTTCATTAATATTTACTGAAGTGCCTCGATTAAATTGGGCTGATCATCAAACAGGTGCAAAGGGACCTGCTTAATAAACAGTATTTCTATGGCATCAATATCACCATATTCTTCATAGACAGATGAGTGTGATTTGGTTTGTATGCATGCAGCAAAATTTCTCTTTTGGCCCAGATGTTCTTTAGTAACTAGACATGAGGGGGCCAATATGAAAATCCAGATAGAAATGTAAAGTGTTTTCTAAGAATAAAAAAAAAATTATAGCTCAAAGGGTAAAATATGTCTATGTTGTTTAGCCTCTTGCTACAGATAATGAGCACCAGAAAAATAGTTGAGACTGCTGTTTTAGGCAGAATAAACAAAAAGCATCACTAATCCAATTTATATGGTAAAAACTGTGCCACTAGTGTCTGCTCACGTAGGCTGTAAACTAAAAAATAAACTGGAATATAAAACCACAAAACTAAGTATCAACCTTTAAATAATTTCCCCTTCACCATTAAAAAGGAAACTAAGGTAACCAAACAAGTGGTTGGTATTTCTGTTAGATGCATTGCTTTTATAATAGTATGAAACAAGTTCCCTCTAACAACAGGAACAATTGTTACTAAGGCAGGGATTCTGTGGACTCACATTAACTGTTAACATAGGAATGCATAAATAAAACATATTGTTAGAATATAGTTTAAACTATGGCTTCCTATGCATACCCTAGTGATTTGAAATTCATTACTAACAGCATTCAATTCAGTGTTTCTGTCTCATAATTTATGCAGGTTTGGAAAGCCTAGCATTGCTTAGAATCATAAGCCTCATAGGTTTCTTTCTTTCTTTATACATTAGGAGAGCTGTAGGGAATTGAAAGAAAGAGAGTTGGAAGCTTATTGAAAGCTGAGGAAATATTGTTGGTGTGAGAAGTAACAAGGAATCAGGATAGGAACATTAAACATTTTGCACTAAAATTAGAAGGTTATTTTCTATGCATAAAATTCTAGAAATTGTATGAAGGAAATAAAATCCAAAGACAAAGTAAAAATTAAGATTTTTAACTTTAATGAAACAACATGTATTATTTAGAAAATAATATGCTTGAATTTGGTAATTAATAAAGAATTAAGGACTGAAATTGTCATATATTGCTGATGACAATGTAATACAGTTCTTTTATGGGGACCAAGAACCTAGGCTCCAAGGGGAAATTCCCATTACTAGAGAGCTACTGAGAGGCTACACCCATTAGAATCTTGCCAAATGAGCAATGTGTGTCTCATAAAACCTACACTGATCTCACACTCTGACTATATCCAACACAACCCAAAACAGAAGTCCGGAGAAACTTAAGATCTCAATAATAAAGCAGACTTAAAACTCACTCACCTTGTCTCAGGGAACTGAGTGGAAGAGGTGGTGGAAAGAATGTAAGAGCCATGGTGGGGAGAATATCTGGAGACATTTCCCCCCCTCAGCAACAACACACAAAGGGGAAGAAAAAAGTGGTTACCTCCTGTGCAATTCATAACCCTCTACCCCATGGACAGATCAGATCAGAGGAGTGTTCCCAGTAGGTTGGGGACAGAGAGGAGGGAAATGGGGGTACCATCACAAGATTTGCTCATACAACGTATCTAATTATTGATATTAAAGATAGTTTTTTTTAAAAAAAATTTATATCCTAAAAGTATTAAGCATAGAGCTACCATAAAACCCGGCCTTTCACCCAAGAGAATCAAAAGAGTTTCACAAGACTGAGGCTGTAACTCAGTAGTAGACTGACTATATAGCATGTGTGAGGCCCCATGTTCAACCATTGGCAACTTGGCAATGAGAGAGAGATTTCATAGCAGCAATATCCATAGCAGCCAATAAAAAGGAATAACTGAGAACACACGGTCTGGTTAATGTATTAAAAATTGGTATATCCACATAATGTAATACTATTAAGTCATAAAGGAAAAAATATTGCTACATTCTACAAAATAGAATATTCTTGAAAGCATGCAAAGTTAAAGAGGCCGATGACAACAGAAAATATAGTGTGTATGATCTCTTTTATATGACATACCACAAATAGGTAAATCTATGGAAACAGAATGATTAGTGGCTGACTAGAACTGGGTGGGAGGATCTTAAGGGGAATATGAGAGAGTGATGGAAAAGTTCCGAATTTCTGGGCATTTGATTTCAATGACTTGTTATTTCAACTCACAGATGGAGCTAATTGCATAATTCTCTAAATATGATAAACAATAGAATTGTATTTTAAAGGTGTAGTTTATTTCATGTGATTCATATCTCAATAAGGTTAGTAAGCAAACCACAAAATATTAACTACACAGTGATAATCATATACTAATTACTTCAAAGAGGCTGTGACTTGAGGAACAAAAGCAATTGTGGAGATGGATGGTGCTCTGTAATTATTTTCAGCTGACAGAAATAAAAACTTTTTAAGCCAAATTTTATATAATGTAGAAAAAGAGAAATTTAGATCATGTGTACAGGTTTCCTTTAAAAACGGTTTAACAGTTAAAACTTTCAACGGTTTCCTTTAAAAGTGAATTGGGACCGTAACGATATTTAAAAATTCATTGAAATCAATGAAATGACTGTAGAGCTCAAAACCTACAAAATACACTTGAGTAAAGTTCAAGATAATGAAATTATTCAAATAAATCCTAAAATGGCATTAATTAACTTATTAGCTTTTCTATATTTAAATTCTCAATGTAATATTATACTCTTATTTATGGCATACAGACTACATATATATATATCACATATTTAAAACTTGCATTTTAATATAATCTTTTATCATTTACTAAGTCCATGTACCAATGTTGTAAAAAAAGAACACACTGATTTGCTAAAATTTCTCCCTGGAGCTTTCTCTGATAAGTGTTGCAATCCCAGACTGAGATCCAATGGGAAAAGTCTTCCATAAGTTTGCACATTAAGGGGTTTTGCTTCAAAATAAATCAGAATGTCATCAAGATAACTCAGCTAGGAAATCACAACTTATCACATAGTTCTCAAAACATATTATCAAATACAAGTATTTTTTTCAGAGAACTTTTAAAAATATCTTTATTATGATTAAGTATATATACTGAGCAAATCTTATGAATGTGTCCCTGTTTCCCTCCTCTCTGCCCCTTACCCACTGGGGTACTTCCTCAATGCTCACACTGGATCTGTTCGTAGAATAGGGGTTATGAACTGCCTTCTGAAAAATACAAACAAACTCTCTATCGGAGAGTGTTGGTATTGCTTGATGAGGGTATGGAGCACAAAGGGTTAATAGGGTGTTGGAGAATGAGGTCAGAAACCCCCGCTAACACAATAGGCGTTTCCCTATCTCCACCCTCAACTCCGAGACTCCCAACCCCCAAAGCAAGCCACATGGACCCAGGTTCACACCCCAGCTGTGCCTAGAAGGTGGCAGTTCCTCTGCCCCCACCATCTGATACGTGCCCAAGCTCATGTCTACATGCAAAGCAGGTATTCATAGGTTGCTGATTTCTGTCAATCCTCATTGTCCATTTCTTTCCCCCCTCCTCCTCAATTTCTATTTAACCCACGATGCTTATACAATAAACCTGGACTATTTGCCATGCCTTTTCCCCGGGGTCTCTCTTCACCCATTATTCTCTCTGGAGAGATGAGCTGAACACACAGGGAGCTGTAACACTTTGGTGGGTTCTCAGGCCCATGGGCATGCTTCCACAGCTGCCCGCAGCTGCCAACACTTGGAGCATGCCTGCTCCCTCCCTCTCCCAGGACCCCTTCTTGCAGAATGCCAGAGCAGCCGCCTATCTTGATCCCAACCAGTGCCCCAGCAGCCAGCCGGGACCACAGGGAGACACAGGGCTTGGCTCAGTCTGGTCCCGCCTCCCCAGGACGTGTTCCCAGCTCCACCCTACCTACCCGCAAAAGCCCCAGGCAGGCTTCAAGTCCAGCCCCCATTTCTTCTTTTATTAAAACAACACGAGAGTGAGATCAATATAGGTTAAATGAGAAAACATTGCTATTTTGGCTAGCTCCTAATGGGTGTAGCCTCTCTGTAGCTCTCTGGTAGTGGGAATTTCCCTTCGGAGCACAAGTTCTTGGTCCCTGCAGGATTTTGCTATGGATCCCGGTTCCAGTTAAGGGTTCCTTGTCACTAAGCAGATCTCTTAGGCAATCAATAAGCCATTGATTATCCTCTACGGTTTAGTGCCACTATTGCACAGATGAGCATTTCTTGGCTTGCTGGTCTCTTCCATATACCCATGTGTTCAGCATTCTTGTGACAACTGTCTATATTGTATATCAGTAGTCTCTGCTTCCTCCAAATATCATTGACCAATTTCCCCTGGCAGCTCATGCAACACCTTCCAGTGCTACCTATGCTACCATCTGGGAGCTGGTTACCATTCTGGATCTAGCAGGATCTCTTGGTATTATCTGATGACACTCTGTGATTTCTTTAGTAATAGGGTCTTGCCTTAGGCCTGAGACAGGTATTCAAGAGCTTTCACAGAAGTCTGTCATGTTTTGGGTACCTGTGGGTCTCTTTGATCAATAGCTCAGTGTGGGAAGGAACCAATAACTGGGACAGGGAGATGCAGGCCTGAGCAATTATTCTTGAGGCTAGGCTTCCTCCCATTCTATTCATGGCCCCTTGTACCATGTGGTACCCTCAGCTTCCTCAGGAGCTTACTGTATAAAAGTGAGGGTTTTATGGTATCTGTATGACTGCCTGCTACCCTCCCATTCTCCACCCATTTTTTCCATTCCCTTTTACACTCTCTCTGTTCACTGACAGATTTTCTTAATGTTCTGGTTTAACATGGTTAGGAACCACATATGTGGGAGAAAATGCTGTGCTTAGCTCTCTGCTCATATGTAGTCGCTAAGAATGATCTGCTCCAAGAATGTCCATTTTTCTTTAGTTTCGTTATGTCAATTTTCTTTTCAGCTACATTGAATTCCATAGTGTATATTTACCACAACTTTGATACCCATTCATCCAGTGATGGGCATTTGGGTTGATTCCAATTCTTTGCTATTAAGAATTGAGCAGCTATAAGCCGGGCGTGGTGGCGCACGTCTTTAATCCCAGCACTCGGGAGGCAGAGGTAGGAGGATCACCATGAATTCAAGGCCACACTGAGACTACATAGTGAATTCCAGGTCAGCCTGGACTAGAGTGAGACCCTACCTCGAAAAAACAAAAATAAAAAAAAAGAATTGAGCAGCTATAAATATGGTTGAGCAAATGTCTCTGTGCTTTGGCAAGGAAACTTGGGGGTAGATGCCTATTAGAGGGATAGCTGGGTCTGCTGGTAGCTCTATATCCATCCTGTTCAGGAGTCTCCACACTGCTTTCCATAGTGGTTGTACAAGTTTGCATTCCCACCAGCAGTGAATGAGGGTCGCTTTTCCATCACATCCTCACCAGCATCTATTATTGGTAGATTTTTTTTTAAATGATGGCCATTCTGACAGCAGTAAGGTGGAATCTCATTGTTGTTTTGATTTGCATTTTTCTAAAGATTAATGACAGTGAACATTTTCTCAAATCAGAGTTGGTCATTTGTATTTCTTCCTGTTTGAATTCCTTCTTGAGGTCAGTTCCCAATTTTGTGAGAGGGCTGTTTGATACTTTTTCATTTAATTTTTTGAGTTCTTTGTACGTTCTAGATATTAGACTTCTATCTGTATTGTAGCTGGCACAGATTAACTCCCAGTTTGATGGTGGTCTATTGGCTTTGAATATGATATACTTGTCTGTACAGAAGATTTTTAGCTTGATGAGATCCCATTGGTTAAGTGATTGTTGCACTTCCTGGGTTGTCTAAGGTTTGTTCAGGAAGTTTTCCCTATTCCTATCTCATAGAGAGTTCCATCAATATTTTCTTCCAGGGTTTTCAGAGTTTCAGATCTTATGTTTAGGTCTTTGATGCATCTGGAGTTGATTTTTATACACGGTGAGAGGAGAGAGTCTACTTTCATTTTCTTGCAAGTATTTATCCAATTTTTCCAGTACCACTTGTTAAAGATGCTATATTTATTCCAGTTAAGTAAAAGAAGCTTGTCAGGTAGTATCACCATATCCAACCTAAAGATATACTACAAAGAACTCTTGATTACTATTGAAGTGATATAAAAATTGACATATTTTCTTATCATACCGTTAACATGTGTTGTGTACTCCCCAGCTTTAGAATGACATGCACCTGCCATTTGCAGTGTACATGGATTTACAAAACAATGAAATTAAACCACTATTTAATTTCTTAAAGAATAAAACATTATCCAAATTTGTGCAACAAGAACTTAAGATTGACAGATGAAATTTACTAGCTGTATATTGATTATCCATGCCAAACTTTGAACTTATCACCAAGTCATAAAAAAGGTGATTTGAATGCATACATCCATGGAAGCATTCTTGGAAATGCTGGGCATAAGAGTCCATAGTCTTTTCTACAGTTTTGCAAGAAGTATAGGACAACAAAATGACATTAATAGAGGGTGGAATTGAAAAGATACTCATGGAAAGTTTCACCACAATAGGCAAGATTCACCTGTGTACTTGTATCAGCAATTCCCTAGTGAATTCTGTCTTTAAAATGTTATATATTTGATCTTTGTAGGAAGTACTTATGTTAGTAATAAGAATAGCAGATGAGAAATGTGGGACATAATTGTCATTTTCTCCATACATCTGACACTTTTCAATCAACTTTTCTGTCACAAAAAAATGTGATACTTGCAATGAATTAAATCACCAGATGTCTCATGACCTAATCCTGGCAAATTCCAAACTCTACTGGCACATCCATAGCACATAAAGAATAATTATTGCTACTACTTTTACTTCTTTAGTTAATGATAGTTGGAAGCTGACTTCCTTCTTTAATTTGCTACTCATTAACAATACATTTGATAATCATGTACTGTGCAGGTTTAGTGATCCAGAGGCTCTACACTTCCCCCAAACTCCCATTTCACTCAGAGATCCCTCCTTACATAAAAAAAATCTAAAGATTTTCAGTGCACTAGTAGTTCTCTAATGCCTTCAAGATTATTTCTTTTTTAACTCTTGTATTGGTCCTTTCTTCCCAGATTTTATCAGGAAGTCAAATCTGACCCATAATAGACTATAAAAAGCATTTAGTTTTCATGGTAGTGCAGGGAAATGAGAATGACTATGCAATTGGAAATCATGCAAAATGATCTTTATCATCAATGTAAAAGTTATAATTATTGTCTAATCTTAATAGGGTCATGTTAAATTTTAATACTCTTATGTTCATTTATAAATGTATAAAGAAATAAAAGTAGCTTATAAATATATAATACTCTATAATTTGAGACATGGAGACATTGAAAATTAAAATGTTTTATTTGTAAGCAGTTTATCTAAAGTAGTTTGAGCAATGCTTGCTTGCTTTTCATCTATTGTATAGCTTATCAAACAAAGAAGGAATCATTTTATGGATTTAGAATTGTCATGCTCTTTTCGAAGACTGGATAAACTTTGAACATGTTCTTTTGTTCAAAGTATCTGCACAAGTTACTTTGATGTGAACATTTATTTTAATGTATGTTGCAGTTACCTTCTCATTGCTGGGACAAAGCACCCAACCAAAAGCAGCTGATAGGAGGAAAGTTATTTTGGATTATACTATGAAGGGGAATCTTCACTGTGACAAAGGAAAGCATGGCATGATCGGAGGCTGGACATTACCACTACCAGAGCAGGGAGTAAATAGCATCAGGAGAGTGATCCAAACTATCACTGGCAACCTAGGGACTAATAAACCTCAAGGTCCAACACCAGCAACAAATATCCATCATCTGGGGACCACACTTTGAAAATGCATGGGTTGGGGCTGGAGAGATGGCTCAGTGGTTACAGCACTTATCTCCAGTGCCTAAGGACCTGGGTTCAATTCCCCAGTACCCACATAGGCCAGATGCACAAGGTGGCACCTGTGTCTGGATTTCCTCTCTCTCTCTCTCTCTCTCTCTCTCTCTCTCTCTCCCCTTCCAAATAAATAAATGAAATATTTTTTTTAAATGCATGGGTTTATGGGGGACATCTGATTCAAACCATCATACCTGTATGTGTGTGTTTTCCTTCCTTTGGCTAGAGTGTGTTTGATGTGCATGCTCTTATGCATTTGTGCATGTGCAAACAAGAGTACAACCTGTTATACTGTGCCTCTGAAGTACTATCCATTTTTAATTGAGACAGAGTTTCATTGGCCTGGACTTCATCAATTTGGCTAGAATAGCTGCAATGAGCCATATGGATCTCCACCTCTCTGCTCTGGCATTATAAGCATGTGATACTACATCTGGTATATTTAGGTGAATACTGTGGATCTAACTTGGGACCCTGTCCTTCAAGGTCAGCACTTCACCTACTGAGCTATATCTCCAGTCCCATGTGGAGACTTTTTTTAAATTTAGTGCAACCACCTCCTCTGAGACAAGTGTCGTTCTTTTATTCATAAGCATTTCCCTTTATTATATCACCAAGTTCACCTCCAAAAACTTTCTCTTAATATATCTAAATCACTCAAATAGTAGAGGTGTTACCATTGCCTTAGTCAGCTATTTTTTGATGAATATGTTTATGACTTATTTCAATTTTCCTTCTGGTATTGTTACTTTTTCTTTGATGCTCATATTTTTTGTTAAGTGACATATGGATTTGTCACATGAAAATAAGGTGGCAACACAATTGTAACTTTGCTGTGTCTGTGTGAATGAAATAACACATTCCTAATTATCACTGACTCCTTGTGTTTATTTGTATTTTATTTTATTTTATTTTTTTGAGGTAGGGTTTTGCCCTAGTCCAGGCTGACCTGGAATTCACTATGTAGTCTCAGGGTGGCCTCAGACTCATGGTGATCCTACCACCTCTCCTGCCTGAGTGCTGGGATTTAAGGCCTATTCCACCACACCTAACACTTTGAAATTTTTTTGTTTTGTTTTGTTTTCATCCTTGACTTTGAAAGGACATGATTTGTTACTAGTCATGTTTCACACTGGTATTTGTGGACTTATCAATGGACAAAGGAACCAGCAGCAGTTCGTATTTTAAATAATTTCTTAGAGCTAATACACTATGGGGTAATCTACATCTGATTCCTGCTATCTTGCACTAGAGTTATTTAACTGAATTGTAGCAACAGGGCCATGAAAACAATATCCATGCAAAAGGAGGATTTCATACACATTTTCTTATATGGTGAAAAACTATGGTAAGTGAAATGTTCACTGGTAATATCACTAGGAAGAGTCACTTTTATCAGGATATTGAACAGACATCAATCAACACATTCAGTAGGTCAACTCTTGTGGCTTGAGCACATCTTATCATTTGGGGGCTCTCCTTCATTCAACAAACTTACAATGAGACACTGACTTTCAAGTTAATTACTGGATGACTAGGATATGAAAAATGAGAAATTTCACAGATCACAAATGTGAAAGGATTTGTGAATGTTAATGGAACTAAGAGCTTCCACTTGACTGAGGACCAAATCTAAAAAGGAAGTGATCCAGATGGAAGAATGTGAATAAAATGATCCTTAACTGTGCCAGTGGATATAACTTCAGTGAATGAAAGAATGGTACTACCCAGCTGTAGTGCCACATGGAAAATGAGCCAACTAAACTGCCCAATTTTATAGTTTTCATCTGGTTCATTATGTACTCATAATACCAAAATTATTTTTAATATTTTTCTTAGGTAGATTAATGTTGGAAGAATTTTATTTATTATAGGAAAGCCAAGCTAAACATGACTACTGATATTGACATACTTGAGAGGGAATTATTCAGGAAGATTTACTTTAAGGACAGGGCTCAAACAAGGAACCAAAAGAGATGTCACACTGCCTATTTCAGCAGAACTGGAGGTCAGCATCTGATCCAGTCTCATTCAATCAGCTCTTTCTCACCCCCTTCTCAGGTGTGCTGACCTCTTCCTGAGCCATCCCCTGAGTCCAGACCAACCAGCATTCTCTCAAACTCACCTGAGCCTGAGGGCAAATCCCACTATAATAAAAATTATAAATAGAGGTTTATAGAAAGGTACTTCCTCTTTTTCTTGGCTGCTCATCTCTGTATATGTGAATCTCAGGGGTCCTGGTACCATTAAAACTGCGGCTAGAGTGGGAAGGAATATTTTTTCTCTCAATTCCCTTATCTTTTAGTTTTGTTTTTTTTTTTTTAAGCTCTGGCCTTTTACTTTCCCTGAGAAAACCCCTTTCATGTTTCCCACCATGTGCATGCTCAGCTTCCTGCATGGGCTCTCCGGCCACATAGGTGTATCCAGCCCCTTCCCTTGGTTCATGACTCCCTGGGTTCCCCTTAATAAATGTAATAATAGTTTGTCATCTTTCCTTTTCAGTTTGTTCAATTTTTGTGAGAAACAAAATCCCTGGTTTTGGTGGTCAAAAATTTTCCCTGAACTCCCCAATTCTGGTTACATGATGAAGTTGAGTAAGAAGCAAAGAATAAATAAGCTCCCATACCATGAGCTGAATCAATGACAATAGAAAGCCACTTAGTTTTTATTTATGTTTTAGTTTCCAAGATGTTTAAGAATAATTGTAAGAGTTTCTCACATCCAGGAGATAGTTTATGAACTAATACTTTTAAAGTATCTTGAAAGTTTTAGACAAAAGGGTTAATTATTTTTTAAAATAAGTTATTAACTTGAACCAAATAATATAATAGATATACTCTAAATTTAAAATCACTTAAATATTTCATACATGCCCTGTATCATATATATATATATATGTATATATGTATATATATACATATATACATATATATATATATACATATATACATATTAGAAGTCATATCACCCATACTATTACCCTCTGTGGAATAAGTAATTATATACATATATATTATATTATATAATATATATATAATATATATATGTTATATATATTATATAATATATATTATATAATATAATATATATATATAATTACTTATATATTATATAATATAATATATATATAATTACTTATTCCACAGAGGGTAATAGTATGGGTGATATGACTTCTAATACGAGGGCAACATAATGTGCTTTTAAGTGTTTATAGAGGGATGTATTAGATTGAATTACATGCTAGTAGTGTATTATATAAAAAATTCCACCAAACTGAAATATTCTCTCCTGAAGAGAACAGGGAGTCTATGGAGACTCCAAAGGTCAAGTCTGGGAGAGCTGAAACTTGAAAGGTCATACAGCTACTCTTAAAGGTTATAGGAGTAGTAAACAACTGTTGAGGGTCAGAGTTTGATTAATGTTGTGTAGCAATTGAAACATTTCCTCATGAGGGGAGGAAGAACACTAAGGAAACTAAGGTAAATCAACAAGTTTTAGGTAAAGGTTGCAAGATCCCTTCCCGAAGATATATAAAGAGAAACAAAAGCACTTTCCAAAAAGACTCTCTGACCAACTGAACGGCTTGCAGAAACGCAGTGCACTCCAGATAGGCGGTTTCTGTGAATCATCACCCAATTGGCTGGGATGATTAGAAATATGTTTGTGTCTCCCCAGGGAGAAAAATTGTTTCCTACAACATGGTAGTTGTTTGTAATTCTACCACTGGAGAGGCTGTCACAGGAGCATTGTAAATTCAAGATCATTCTGGTCTACATAAAAAGACCCTGTCTTAAATAAGCAAAAATAAAACATATTTCACATATTAAGAAGTTCATGGTTCCGGTTCAAGATGGCTGACTAGCAGACACACCACGTCCCTCGGGAAACAAGGGTCAGGGTTTTCAGCAGGGATCCAGGTCGTGGACTTAGGCAGCAGTCACGCTCTGAGCTACAGATACCGCCCAGCACAGGATTCTCATCAGTGGAAGCCTCCATCGAGGATCAGCGCTCGCCAGAGGCAGTGAGTTGTCACGAACCGGCAAGCCCGGCCAGAGCAGCCTCAGCCTGCCAGCCAACAAAGGC